>JAXASZ010000155.1:0-21062 GCA_038407095.1 Ceratocystis destructans
GGAGTGAAGACGGGGGGGGGGGAGGTAAGGAGGAGGGGTGGGGGGGGGGGAGGGAGGGGGGGGGGGGGGGGGGGGGGGGGGAAGAAGACAGGCTTATAAGCCTAACAGCGCCAGGAGGAAGCTTAGTAATCAACCAGATTGGCTAGACATGAGCATGATGCGGTTGCAGACGCCCAAAGAGGAAGCGGAATCTCAATATACATGGGGCATATGGGTGACTAATTGCCTCCTGCTACTAACTAACGCTGGTCTGATCTGATACAAGTCCGGGCCTGCATGGGCTCTTTTTGTTTGTATGTCCAAGATAAGCATTGATAATATGTTGGGGTCCATTCCGTATTTTATTTTTCTTGAGCTAAGAGAAGCTGGACAGAACGCCTGGAGAGAATTATCGAGAGGTTGTTCCAGATAGCAATTGGGGCGCTTTCCTGCGTTTTCGGGATGCCTGTGTGTGCCAATTGACACCGCTATGCACATGCGTACATAAATCCGAAGTGTAAAATAGAGATAGAAGCGATATGGCTGGCGGGTGTAGATAAAATAAAATGCATGGGTAGGATAATCACATGCTGCGTATGGCTGTAGAGCTAGAACACCACTTGGGTCAGGCGACGGCCTAGTTTCGTTTGAGAAGTGGACAGGAAAAAAAAGCGGACAATAAGTCCTTATGTTGCTGTTTATTGCAACGAGCAAAAAAGTACGGGCATAAGCAAGCAAGATAAAATCAATTGGGATTCGGTTTAGGCAGTAATGCCCTTGATGCAGGAGAGATTACACACGCAATAAGAGAAGGCGAAAGAGGAAGAGGAACAGGAAGATGCGAGTAAACAGCAAAAGAAGAGAGGGGCGAGAACTTGGAGGGGGGGGGGGGTAAAAGAAGAAAGGGCATAGAGACAATCACAAGAACGGCTTAGCCATGGCGTGCTGGGAATTCTAGCTGTCGCTCACTGAGCTGTGAGAGCGAATAAGGTCGAACAAAACCAGACCAAGCACAAATGCAAGTATATATGAGAGCCTTTGCCCTTGTCTGTGCAGGCGCCTCCTTTGCCAGCCTTTGTTCCTAACCTATGCGCCTTTCTTCGCTGTTTCTCTTTCCTCGTCTTTCATCCTTTCCTTTTCTTTTATCTTGCTGCGACCAGTGTACATGTCACGCTATCTTGCCCTACTTTTGGCTGTTTTCTCTGCATTTCTTGGCTATATTCGTGCCAATTGCTAAGGGCGACCGCTAAAGCACCGGAATACACACATCCCACGCAGTGAAGAAGCTCTAATTTGACTTGCCGGGCTTGGTCTACTGGCCTTCTGGCGAACTTTGACCCAAGTTTTTGTGACGTCAGTTTCAAGAGGTTTTTGCTCGCTCTCGTATCGTTGCCATTCCTGCTTTAGCCTGTCCCAGACACAGACTGGCCTCGCTCAATTCTTACCCACGTTTGACTAGCGTTGGCTTTTAACCGCTGTGTCGCGCCGTCCTGTAACCTTTCATTTAATATTGCCTGTCTTTACATATCAGACGCTTCTTCCAGCTCTTACCAAGGGCATCGGTCGTTTTGCACATAAATGCTATTCAGCCACTTCTGAGAACTGCGTTCGTCTTGGTCTCCCTCCGTCTTCTTCTTCCTTTTCTTCGCAAGGCTTTCGTCTACCTGGAAATCTGCTTTGTGTGTGATTCATTCAACTTTATCTACCCCCCCCCCCTTCCCCAAACCACAGTTTCTCTGTCATAAGCCTAAGCCAGGCACAACAGAATTGGTCACGCTCACACTTTAAGACGAAAAGCTGCTCCTTCTATTTAGGCTCACTGAGGCCTTTTTGCTTTTCTTTTCTTTCCCTTTCTTTCTCTTTCCATCTTCAGGCAGTACCTACGTGAGTGTATGGGTGAATGGCCGTCCAAGTTTTGGTCGTTATAAGCCGTAAGTCTAAGAACACAGCCCCGAGCCCCGAGCAATTGACCTTCTGTGCATCTCGCCTTGTTTTCTAGATTGCAGATAGCAATTCCTGTTTCCTTCTACATTCCCTTACTCTTCCTCCTCCTATGCCATTTCCTCCATTTGTTATACTCCCAACTGCCAATTCGCTTGCCTATTACAATAACACCCCCCCCCCCCCCCTTCCCTCCCTCTTTCTCTTCCTCTTTATATTTCCTGCTTCCTACTCACTACTCACTCCCTCACCCACCCTTTACTTCATCTTTTATCTACCAACAAATCACACATCCCTAGGCACTCCTCCACGTCCAGCACCTATATCTAAGAGCTTACACTAACAAACAGTCTCGTTACAGCTGGTATTTATTACATATTGTCCGCCTTGCCCTCTCATTTCTTTTCCATCCTAATTTGCTCCTCTCTTCACCTCGAGCGTGCACTTTGAAACTTGCCATTTTCTTCGGTGCTCGTCTTGTCTCTTCTTATCTTGGTGCTGTGACATCATCAGCGCTGTCTTTGGCTGTCGCCTAGGACCATTCTCCTCATCACTTTGATTTTTGCATCCCCCATTTGCAATCTCTTGCGCCATTAAATCACCTACCTCTTGCTCCCCAATAGTGACTACAAGAGGCCATTTAGCCAACCACCTCCCGCTTCTAACGCCTGAGACCAGCAGCAAATAGCTGTCTATATTTCCTCTCTTTGACTGTCACTCTATCAGACATTCTTTTTGTTTTTGGTTAAAAGACTCGTAATCCACCTCGTTCTAGCCTCCCTTGTTCCATATTCTCTAGCGTACCATCATGTCCGTTTCACCATCCATTCCCGAGGCCGAAGCTATGCTTCAATCTGGCATAAAACACACTGGCGTGCAATCCGTTCCCATAGCCTCGGTCTTTGATATTTCCCAAAACGTCTCGCAAACTCGGGAACGGCACGGAAAGGCCCCACCGGCCACCCCCCTCGTCTCTCCTCCCGTTATCCACTCTTGTATGGCAGCTTCTTCCTTGTCAGACCAGCTCAGTCCCCCTCCCGTAACTGATCAAAGCTTTCCACCCTATGCCCAAAACCCATTTATGTCGCCAGCTTCGAGCACCGTTGATCCCGCTACCGACGAAAATCTCAGCTCTCAATCACCCTTGTTTTCGGTTAGCTCACCACACGAGGAGCTGCATCAGTTGACCAGTGACATCCATGCCTGCTTAGACCGCGTAGCAAAATCGTCTTATCTTAGTCAATCACAAGTCCTTTCTTCTCGCTTTGGCAGCGTACAGTTTATTGGCAGCAACTTCAACGCCATGTTTCTGAACTCACGTCCTCAGTATACGCGCGACCGCCTAGTTGAACAGCAGCGCTTTCGCGAGGCGCGCAACAATCATCATAAGCATCGCCAGCAAGCCAAAAACACAAACGCAGCGTTTAAACGAAGAGCCTCGGCTTCCCACACTATGAACTCTTATTCTCGGCCTGCAACTTGGTCTCGTTCAGGTGCATCCCCCGGAGGCCCTGTTTCTCAGGATCGCGTCAAAAAAGGCGGTGCTAGTTCCGTGCCAGCTTCAACTGTGCTAGCTCGCTCTCCAGCGGGACCCCCTCCTATTGGTACTCGCTCTACCTCTCGCTTGACTGTATCAAGCAATGTAAGACCGGCTATCCAGTCACCAACTATACCCTTGGCTATTCACAGTGATGGTACCACAACCTCTGCCGAATCTGGCCATTCCGCTGTTGGGTTAAAAGCCTTGCCTTCAACGTCACCTCGCTCCCGGCGAGCTATTACGTCTGGGGCTACCCGAGGGGTTGCTGGCTCTGGGGTCTTTCCTATTGAGAACTTCCCTCGCGACTCAGGACGTCGTGGAGCAGTGGCTAGCCGCGAGGACAAAAACTTTGAGAATTTGGCTGATATTTGCCCTCCTCTTTCTACACTTGATGGGTTCAAAGAAGGTGCTCTCAAGGCAGAATGGAAAGGCAACCCTATCAATCTTGCCAACGATCCTAACTTGGGTCTTTTGCATCCTCTAGAGCGTACCTTGGCCTCTGTTCTCCGTCTCGACTGCGCTACTTATATAACCAGCAAGCGACGTCTCTTTTTGTCTCGTCTCGACTGCCTCGAAAGAGACAAAATCTTCCGCAAAACTGACGCGCAGAATGCTTGCCATATCGACGTTAACAAGGCTTCTCGTCTTTATGTGGCCTATGATCAAGTTGGGTGGCTTGATGCCCACTGGGTTCAACCTTTCTTTAACAAGGTTGATCTTTCGCCCGTTCAGAAAAGTGCATAGACGTTTTCTTTTTCCAAGTCTAAGAGCATATTCTGATCGATTCCGCTTTTTCCCATCACCAACACCCGTATATTTATTTAAACTCGTTTTGCACCATCCATCATATATTCTACGTCCATAACTTTTGTTATTTCCTTTACCCCATCAACATCTCATCTCGTCTTTTTCCATGTTTTGCCATTTTCCGCCTTATACGCCATTGATGCCAGCTTTGTTGTATTCTATACCCTTCCCTCTCCAATTGCCTTCCTCTTTACGGCCTATTGTCAGTCCTGCTTGCTTTTTGCTTTTCACACGCCCCACCCCACTCCCTCCTCCCCCCCCACCCCCCCCCCCCTCCCTCCCCAATCACACAACTATATTATCTACTTCCAGTCCCATTCTTGGGTCCATGTCCTTTTTCTTTTCCATCTACTATCAGTTGTTAACACTTTTCCTCTCACATCCCCACGACCCTATATGTTGAATCATGCTTTTATTGCTTCTATTTTCGCTCCTATTTCGTTATTTCAAATGGGTTCCAGTCCTGCTTACTCATCGAACTTTCTTGTTTTGTAATTCCCATCGTTGTCACGTTGTTTTTATTTCCTTCATTCCCTATTACCATGAATTTTTTATTCATTTATACTTGATCATTCAGTACATCAATCAATTTGCCACAGTCTGATGCTTCCCAAGCTTTTTTCCATAGGTTTCTAATACTCGTACTTTAAATTGAACATATGAACACTCCGAAATTCTTTATATTTAATCAAGTCGTCTTAGCTCATGTAACGTGTATAGTGGAGTCGACCCACATCACGGCCCCGCCTACAAAAGCATCACCAGATGCCGGGATCGGCACTGAATGCCCCGATATGACGTCATTAATGAACACCCAGAACCAACAGTATGATGAGGCTTCGATTATCTGCTTCCCAAACCTTGTACAGCTGCCATCCATTTTTTTTCGTCAGATCTAGAGAAGGGAATGTTAGTATGCTGGATTATTAGCAACAATTTAAAGGACTTGGGGAACTTACTCGTTAAACTGAAGAAGCCTCCCAAGTACTGGCACCAGCTGCGACCTTAGTTTGGCATCCTTTTGCTCCAAAAACTGCAGCATGATTGTTTTGATGTACATAGCATCAGCCGCTCCATTCGAAGTTGGTGCGCTGTTGGGCGCCGTCGAATCAATGGATGTTCTGCTTGTAGAAGACCCTAGTCGTAACTGGGCAGCCTTGAGGTCCCGCATGGTTCGATCGAACCGTTGTTTTGTCTCGTCTAGAAGCTGTCGCATTTCTTCTTTCTTGGCCTCAGCATGACGCAGTTGCTTTTCCGATGCTTCTAGGGCTGTACGGAGCTCCGATATGGCATTCTGCATTTCGTTCAGATCCTTCACAGCACTCGACTCTGCACTTTCTAATTTTTCCCGGTGATGGCGCCACTCATCTTCGTGGGATTTAAGATCCTCGTTTTCTGTACT
The DNA here is from genome assembly GCA_038407095.1 of Ceratocystis destructans. NCBI lineage: Eukaryota > Fungi > Ascomycota > Sordariomycetes > Microascales > Ceratocystidaceae > Ceratocystis > Ceratocystis destructans. The sequence continues at coordinate 5,670 of JAXASZ010000155.1, forward strand.
CAGGTGCTTTAAATCACGCTCCAGGTCGCGAATCTTCTTTTTTAACTCCTCGGTTTCTCTTGTCTTGCGCCGGGCCAAGGCACTTGACTCGTCTTCAATGCGGTCTCTCTCCTCCTGAGCTGCCTCAAGACGTGTTCGGATTTCCCGTACTTTATTGTCTGCCCTTTCATCAACATCGGCAAGAAGTCTGCGCATGGTCTCAGCCTCTCGGGTGCGCTCATTGAGCAAGCGCTGCACTTCCACTAGCTCTTCTCCTACTGACTCGGCCTGTGACTGGGCTTCACGAAGCTGAACTCGAAGTTCACTAGCTTCATCTCGCATGCTGCTGACAAGAGATTGAACATTGACATACTGCTTGGTCTTAAGATCGACTTCACTTTTGTACGATTCTTTTTCCCGCTGTAGCTTTTCGACTTGATCCTCCAAATCTTGAACCGTAGGTCGAAGCTTTTGGATTTCTTGTTGTATCTTTTGGAGATCACGAGAAGCTTTCTCCTCCCGGGCAGCAATCTCAATCTTCTCAGCTTGCGCTCGTCGCAAGTCACGGCCTGCAACTCGCTGTGAATCTTCAAGTCGAAGGCGGTTCTTCTCATCGCTGGCTAATCTTTCACGCAGGGCCTTCATCTCGGACTCACGATCTGCACTGATTCGCTGGGTACGGGTGAGCTCCGAGCGGACATCCTTTTCGCGCTTTTCAAGCTCAGTTATACGAGTTGCTTTAACAATGAGCTCTGCCCTAGCTGATTTAAGAGCCTCTGAATCCTGGCGAAGGCTTTTCAACTCAGGCTGGGCTCGTTGAAGAACTTCCTGAAGTTCGGTAAGTTCTTTGAATCTTTTTTGAGCTAGAGATTGAGCCACAGAAAGGTCCGACTTGAGGGCTTCATAGCTAGCCTTTAGCTCATCGTGCTCCACCTTCAGCTTATCAAACTCTTCCTGAAGCTGTCCGCCCTGGGACATTTGTTCCTCAAGCTCCTTGATACGGGCCTGCAACAAATCCCGCTCTTGACTCAATTCCTTGATCTTGGCTTTCGAGACGACATGTTCCTGACCAATTTCTAAAAGCTCATCTCGAAGAATTTCGATTTCTTCACGCAGCGTTTCTGTATCCTTGTGTTGTTTCGTCAACCTTTTGATTTGGTGCTCTTTGCTTGCTACCTCAGCTTCCAGCCGAGTGATTTCTGCTGTCAAGCCTTGAACAGATACAGCCGGTATCGGGGTAGGTCCAGGTGAAGCAGGCTGTGAAGGAATGGGTGTAGCTGCAGCAGAGCTCGGCGGTAGGGCTAAGCTGGCTGCGCCATTTTTCTTCTTCTTCTTATTCTTCTTCTTCGATCCACCCGCTGTTGCTTGCGTTTTATCCTGAGAAGGCATGGCTAATGGCTGGATTGGAACACCAGATTCAGGTGTAGTCCCATTTTCGGTTGTGACTGCGACAAGCTTTACTTCAAGTTCGGCTATGCGAGCCTCATCCACCTTTTTAGCCAACTTGAGTTCATCAATATTGCCCTTGAGATCTGCTACAGTAGCCTTCAAAGAATTAGAAGTTGCGGTGGCGGTATCAAATTGCTTTTGGAGGCTTTCTGATACGGCTGATGATGTAGCCAGTTTGGTTCTGAGTTCACTTATTTCACCCATGTCATGCTGATGAGTGGCCAGGGCATCGGACTTGGAAGTTTTTAATTGATCTTCCACGTCTAAAAGGTTATTACTCATCACGGATAGCTCCTCTTCCTTGGACTTCAATTCCGAGGTAAGAGTCTTTACTTTTTCCGAAAGCTCTAGAAGGCTAGTAGAGTGTGACTTCTCAGCAGCCTCAAAATTCTGTTCCGCTAGCAAGGTAGCCTGTTTCGCAATATCAACCTCAGCCTCGAGATTTGAAATTCTGGTGCGCAAAGCAACTAAAACAGCGGAACTAGTATCTTGGACTTCAGAATCAAACGAGAAAAGTTCTTCTGAATTTTGGTTGTTATCATCGACATCCGCTTTAGCATTGCTGTTGTTGTCCTGAGTAGATTGCTTCTGATGAGATTTACCCCTCGTAGTTGTAAGTTCGGCGTTAAGAGATTTAAGCTGATCTGCCTGCATGGCATTTTCCTTTTGTAGGCCATCTTTTTCTGTAGTTATTCGTTTGAGCTCCTCCATCAGCATATGGCTTTTAAGATTGGACTGATTTAAATATTCAGCAAATGCCTCGGGATCGCGAATGGATGTCAAAGGAGTGTTTTCTTTGAGAACTTGTTCAAAGGGTTCAATTGACGTAGCTCGCCCGTGAGCAATACGATATGATCGTAGAAGTTCTAATGGCCGATTCAGTCAGAGGGGGTTTCAATGAACGACTAATACATATTCTAACGGTACCTGTATATGCGCCTTCAATTTTTTCGAGCTTTCGCAGCTTGGTTCGAACTTCGATAGGCAGTTCTATAGAAGAGCCTGCCTCTGATTTCGAGACTGTTGATGATTTCCCTATGGGCTTGGCATCCAAAGACTTTTCATCATGGTCATGGTTAACTCGTTCGACGCTGGTTCTTCCAGCGTCATGATTTTGGGGAGTAGACTGGGGGTCCATTACAGCGTTCAAATTGGACAAATGGGGTTGCTTGAGTTCTTCACTATCGTTGTCGAGTAAAAAGGCTGCTTCAAATACCGAAGGATCGGGGTTCGCTGTCGTGTTGTCGTCGCCAAAGTCCTCGGTCGGCTTCTTACGAGATCTATGAACAGCGGAAGATGCCCTCGTAAGTGGAGTTGATGACTGACGCGTTGGGACCACGTTAGGAGAAGCAGAGGTTGTTTGGTCAGAGAGAGCCTTCATACGGGCTTGCTCTTCAGCAATGGTTCGGTCAATTGCACCTTTAATTCGCTGCCGTGGGTTCAAATGGAAATAATTAGTACCACAAATTTGAGAATAGTCATGGAAGGCCTAAGACAGTAGTCACTATACCTGGAACATCCTCGAAGATGACGAGGAATCTAAGGACTACAACGTAGGTGATGCTAGCCAAACCCTAAATAGACAAGTCAGCCAATTAAATGTATACGAATATATGAAATGTTTCCTATAAGCGAAAACCTTCAGAAGTGATGGAGACTGAAAAAAGAAAACACTAGGCGTGCTGTTGACTAGCTGTTCGCACGTTCGTATGCTAAGGTTAGGAAGATGGGAATTGGAGCGAGGTTCGATTTGGAGCTTAAGGGTCCCCAAGCTTTGATAGGTGAAGAGGGTTAGTCAGTCACTCATGGAGGCAAAGTAATTAATTTTAATGCAGATTGTGTCTACGTCTACCTAGAACATGAACACATAGATTTGACCTATGCATGAGATAATTGTAAATTTCTTTTTTCGCATGTGTGATGTCTACTACTAAATGCTTCGTCAATAAGTGTATTGGAATTGCATATGTTGAGAGCTGGTATATTTTCCATTTTCCAAAGAAACGAAGCATGACATATGGGAATAATCAAAATTACATCTCATTGCCCCTAGGCAATAGGCTAGGCATACCACCAAGTTACCAACAGTTGCTGGAGCGGTTAAACATCGGCGTTCTGGCTCTTGAAGCATTTCACAAGTAGCTAGGTGCAGGTCCCCACTTTGATTTTCAATTCTAGTCCAATGATGACAGGATCGTTCACCTTGAATACTTCTGCCTGAGTATGATTTATATTACATCTCGCACACGTATATGCAAATACTTTCGTTTTCAGTACTAAACGCCATCTTTGAACGCGCCCATCATCAAATGCGATACGGCCTTCGCAACAATGATGTCTTTCTGGCCATGGAGTGTAGGTGTTTCTTCAATACCAAAATCAATGGATATCTTGAATATGAGAGGTGTTCTTCGCTTCTTGTTGTTGATTTCTCCGACAAAAAATTATGAATGATCTTTGAGATCTTGGTTGCTAACTGCTTGCTTTGAGTTTTAGAAGAGCTCTTCATCCACACTTGATTTCGAGAAGACTCTGTCAGCCCTTTCCCTAAAGATTTCAACAGCGCAAACTAGACTAGATTCTACGCGCACACGAGCTCGTCGAGTCAAGGTATTACTTGTACTTTACCTTACTTTCGCCTACTTGGTATATGTAATTCTGGCTTTTCTTGTTGTTGGCTCACGGGAGATGGGCTCTTGGGAATGGACGGGTGTATCAGGCGCCCCAGTAGTGTGAGTAGAAGCCTTACCGAAAAGGCTTTGATTGTGACTGCCGCCTCAAATCTAACTATATATTGTCTATTTAGGATATATCTGGCGCGTCAGACTGTAGCCACCTACTACGATTTCCGGATCGACACGTTGGAAACTCAGCTAAAAGAGCTCCTGACTGAACGAGAGAAAACGATACAGAAGCTAAAGGATGCTACCAAGTACGACAGTACCATGGAGCTGCTAGAGAAATACGGAGGTGGATCCAAGCCAAATAAATCTTCTGAAAATTCAATAGCTTCCGTTGCTGATCCCAAAGCAAAGTCTGGCGGTGCGGCTGCTGCCCCGAAACGAACAAATCATCCCCCACCACCAACAGCTAACATCAATCGGGCTACATCTTCCGGTGCGCCAATAATTCATAATATGGGAACTTTACCCCCCTCGGCACAAATCGAAGTTAGCGAAGAGTTTGCCCCAAATGCGTTTGGCGACCCGGCTTCCACCCAACTCACAATTTCCAAACCTGTACAACGAACAGCGTCCTTACAAATGCCTGGAGAATCTCATTGGTACGACCGAATCCTTGACCTACTTTTGGGTGAAGATGAAAAAGACCCCAAAAACCGCATCATTCTCATGTGTCAAAAATGCCGCCTAATCAACGGCCAAGCGCCCCCGGGAGTAAAAACAATTGAAGAAATAGGTATCTGGAAATGCATGTCTTGTGGGGCGAGTAATGGAGAGTTGGATAAAGGTGTCGAAATTCTTGATGCCGTTTTAAAGGCAAAAGAAAATACCCAAGTCAGAAGTAACACGCCTGTTCGTGGAGTCAGCAGTGACCGAACTTCATCATCGTCATCATGATAGCAAAGACAAAATACCGTAATGACTCCTGTTATTCGATTTGGTACATAATATACACCGTAATAGAAATAACTTTGCTTTCTCCTTTGAAATCTCATATTAAAAGTTAATAAGTAGCAATTTATTTTATTTAGTATTATGGATCCATTATGTTCTCAACACAAATGGTACATACAATGTAATGACTAGCACAAATAAAAAAGTAGGATCTACAGCGCCTGTCAAATGATGGCATCATGTAGAGAGATTACAAGATATAGAAGAACAAGATAGATGTGGGCTTATGGGTGGTGAAAGTTACTAGTGTGAAACTCATGATGCATTTCTCTCAAGCCATGGATTTTGGAGGATATGTTGCTATCATTGGCAAAGGTTAAAGCGCAAGAAATGCATAAAGTTTAAATACCGATTACCATCGTATTTACTCGGGCTTCTTTCCAACCATGAGATACATGGGTGTAAAAAGATGCTGGCGGGCACCAGCGACGAGGCAGTCAGCAGCGACAGCTAGCGAGTCGGCAGTCTTCATAGTTCCTGGAGGGGCAATCCGAAGAATCTCAAGGGCACCAGAGAGCTTGTGCATGAATGTACGACCCCATTTCGTCATGCGGACAATGGTAAATACATCGCCGATAGACTGGATGTATCTCAACTCTCCAGACAGGGGCCAGTACCAAGGGTAAGGGTCCTCGCGATCCGCGAGATCTTCGTGATGGAGAAGTTCAAATCCAGCAGCTTTCATTGCAGCAACACCTTCGGAAATTTTGCACATGTTGGATATACCGTCGCCAAGTTCGATTCCAAGACGAATTTCACGATGGGTGATGTTGTCATTGTCATACTCATCCGTCATGAGCCATTCGTAAACTCCAAAGATACCGCCTGGCTTGAGCACGCGGTAGATTTGGCTGTAGACACCCTCGAGAGTTGGAGCATGGCAAGTAGCTTCAATAGCATATACAGCATCGAAACTGTTGTCAGGAAATGACATTTGCTAGTAGAAAGATTTAGTTTAATTCGATGTACATTGAAAATAAGGGGTCATTATATGAAAACATACCATGAAATCACCTTTAACAAATGCCAATTGGTTGGAAAGACCTTCCTTTTGGGCGTAGTGGGTAGCTCTCTCGATCTGGTAGTCGTTGTTGTTCAGACCCGTGACATGGCAGCCAGTGAACTTGGCAATCTCCCGGGCAGGGCCACCAACACCACATCCGACATCGAGAACCTTCATGCCTTCTTTGATCCCGATAGAATGGGCAAGATAGTGCTCGTGACGTGCAATAGCTTGGCGAAAGGGTTCGCCGTATGCGAAACGGCAGAAGTGGAATGATTGGCCCCAGCCATACTCGTAAAGATCCGTTGCTAGGTTGTAGTAGTGTCTAGTTAATGTAGCATACTCGGCAGTACGTTCCTATTAGGTCAAACTTGAAGTATTAGTACTCTGATGTTTAGAAAAGCATTTGCCCCTAACTGTTTGCGCCTTCTCTAGGATGAAGTAGACATTTGTTGCAGAACTTACCGCACGAGTCTCAGCAGTTTCATCCTTGGCAGCTTTATTATCCCAATGCTTGAAATATTCATCAACTGCAACTTGCTTAGCTGCCCGGTCTTTCTTCATCATAGCAGCGATGCCTCCAGAAGCCTGGGAACTTTGGCCATGCATGGCTCTGTTGAAAGCAGCATCGCGCGTGTGGTCCTCACGCTCAAGGGCTGAAGTAGTAGAAGACATGGCGGAAGTTATGAATGGAATTATTGTCTCTTGAATGAAGAAAGAAGTAACAAGAAAAAGCGACAAAAAGACAAGTTGAAGACTAAAGGCGAAGGGAAAGGATACCGAAAGAAGTAGGGGAAGGTGAAGGAACAATACAATGTCTGGGTCTGCGAAAACTAGTTTATATAGACGACAAATTTGTAGGGCGAAGATGTAAAGTACAGCAAGTAGAACTAACTAGCGTCTTGAACATTGTCCACGTTGTACGAATAGCCCCCCGTTCATCTTCTCTTGGACCCACCTGCTGACATGTGCAATAACAGATAAAGAAATCAAGAGGTAAATCGTACCCCTGGATTTTCCTCCCTATGATAAACATCCCTTGGTCTACAAATTTGACAACTCGTCTCCATAGTAAATTCCATAAGAAAAGAACAGACAAGAAACATTCTGAAGGTCACAAGTATAACCACGTATGTTTATGGTAAAACACAACGTAATGAATACGATAACAAGCTGAAAGCGTTTAGAGAAACCAAGACGACTCGATGCGAGTACGCAGCATTGTGAATTACATTTGTTGTTATGTTGTATAGCTGTCAAGCAAATGTGATGATCCTGTTATACCTAATTCGCTTATATTCCACGTTTTGTTTATATAGGGGCTTGGTGTCGACAGTATAGCATCGGTTGTTACTTTTGAGCGATCACGAATACGAACGCGAAGAAATTATGTAAGCAAACGCAGCCCAGCTCGTTAGAACATCGGTTAAACTGAAAATATGCAACTTTTTGAGCATCTTCGTCTTAGAGCTTGGCAGATACTGGACAGCATGCGTCAGCCAAACACACATGAGATAAATCCTCAGAATATGGCACAAGCACTTTACAGGAGTTTATTGCGTGCAACACGTATTGCTTTTACTGGTGAGCTAGTGATTCTTGTCATGAATATCTGTATATTTACTGATATAGTATGGTTTAGGGGATGAGCAAACGTTGCTAGCAGCACGCGAAAAGATTCGTCATGAATTTCAACAAAAAGCGTCGCTTTCGCCGTCAGACCCGGCTTTTGGAAAAGCAATCAAGCATGCACAGGATGTTGCTCTCATCCTAAGACATAATGTTGTCCAAGGTCAGAGTGATGGTGATGATCTCTATAGTAGGTTAACTGATTCCGTTTGCTGAAATGAAACGAACGGGACTTGACTCTAACTCATGGCAGGACTAAATATTCATGATGAGATAGAGAGAGGTGACAATGATAGCGTTAAACATGCCACTAACAAACCAGCAAATAAGACTGGAGGTTGTGGTTGTAACTAGGTTAGATTCACTTACTCCCAAGTATGTTGTAGCAATTTGATTACGTGTCGATCATTCAACACATAGTACGCGGGACTGAATTTGATTTAATTTGAATATATTTAACGTCTACTGGAATCACTAAGATCAAACGACGCTTTGCGACCAGCGGGACTGAATTTTTGACTGGCCATCGAATTACAGATGTGTTGTTGTCGCTGCAATATATTAGCAACTATGAAATTTTGCATCGTTGCCTGGTTCAGTTGATGTTGTCTGTTTTCTTTGACCTGCAATTTGTAGCTTTAATGTGCAACTAAGCATGTAATTTATATCACAAAGAAAGAAGTGCAAGTTTCAGCACTCAATGTATGCAAAGCCTTGCTGGTTTTTTTTCCTTGTTCAACATGTGGGAATGTTCTTTATGATGCAATCGTCTTGACGTTTGCCCATATTGATCTTAGGCGGTGAAACGCGGCAGAATCATTCCTATTTCAACAGGTTAGACCTTTCTTCGATGTGCCTCGTCAGTATTTCAGTATTCAATAAACAATAATCCATCACTAGTCAATCAAATACTCATTGAAGAGTTAAGTTTTATCGCTTTAAAAAGTATCCCAAGAAATCGCCTTGGAAAATACAACCTCTACGCCGCAACTCCTCGTGCATCGACATCTTTTTTGACTTCGCGCAACAAGCTTAGCATCCGACAATGCCTCCTCAAATCAAACAAGATCTCAACCGAGCGGGATGGGAAACAACCGACTTCCCATCCGTTTGCGAAAACTGCCTACCCGAAAATCCTTACGTCAAAATTCTGAAAGAAGATCACGGTGCTGAATGCAAGCTTTGCACTCGACCATTCACTGTATTTTCTTGGAGTTCTGATCGAGCACATGGTCGCAAAAAGAGGACAAACATATGTCTAACCTGTGCGCGACTTAAGAATTGCTGCCAGTCATGCATGCTGGATTTATCGTTTGGACTACCAATTGTTGTCCGCGACGCAGCTCTTAAAATGGTTGCCCCTGGTCCCTCGTCCGACATCAATCGTGAGTATTTTGCTCAAAATAACGAGCGTGCTATTGAAAATGGACAGGCTGGCATCGAAGAGTACAGCAAGACAGACGAGAAAGCTCGAGAACTCCTTCGTAAACTTGCCACTAGCAAGCCATACTTCAAATCCGGCCGAACCGCCACCTATGAATCGACATCAAAAGGGAGCAGCGCGCATCACGGAAATTCAGCCGTAGGAGCAGGAGTTGGGGGGCCTGGTCCTGTTCGGACTCGTGATACTAAAGCTGCTGTTGCATCTGGTGCCCTTTCTGGCCGTAAATTCGCAAAAATTTCATCTTCTTTGCCCCCCCCAGGGCCAAATGATTGGATCCCCCCAGCCGATAAAAATATCATGTCACTCTTTGTTACTGGCATCGAAGATGATCTCCCCGAGTTTAAAATCCGTGACTTTTTCAAAGCTCACGGCAAAATTAAGAGTTTAGTTTGTTCTCACATGACCCATTGCGCCTTCGTAAACTACGAGACTCGGGAGGGTGCCGAGGCTGCGGCTTCAGCCTGTCAAGGTAAGGCTGTTATCGCTGGTTGTCCTCTCAGAGTTCGCTGGGGTGTTCCCAAGTCGGTTGGAGTGATGGATAAAGAAAAAAGAGCAGAGATGCTTCGTGATGGTCGTCGAATGGCACCAAGGCCAATTAGCAACAGCGGAAACCAAGCAAATCACTCCAGTAATGACAGCACAAAGTCTGCTAGGCAAACTTTGCGTGTTGCCCCGCCCCCGGGAACTGAGGAGTCGAATTACGCTGCATTAAAAGGCGAATAGGCCTAATATAGTGTGATTCAAGGCCAATGGAATTTATTTATTGATAAGCAGAGCTGCCACAAAAAGAAAATTGGCCTTGACTCTCGATTGGCCCTCGAGATAATGGAGTTGCATAACGATTAGCTAGGAGTATATTTTTTTTAGTTGGTGTAAAAGAGAGAGCATTCCATAAATATTTGTGAGGTTCTGAATGACGTGGTGCACGCTTAACAGTTGGCGGACCAAGGATAACTCGAAGTCTTTCGGTGGGGCTATCTAGTTTTACAGCTAATCGATAGGCCCCACTAGATTTTTCACAATTCGTTTTGCTTTTTACCTGAAGCAATTTTTTCTCATGCTCAATTTGAACTTCCTTTATTGCTTCGACTCTAATTTCAAAACAAGGATAACTTAGAAGCGCAATCACAACATGGCATCCGTCACTATTAGTGAGCTATTCGCTCTTCAGCTGCCATCCGGTTGGACTGCCGAAAAAGATTTCAATGCCATTGGTAACCTTTCGACTGGAACTCTCCGCACGATCGAGCCTGTTGGACCTCAATTCTTGGCCCATGCTCGCCGCGCCCGCCACAAACGCACTTTTTCTGAGGATGACCGCATCCAGGCCCAGGAAAAGGCCAAGAATGTTGAAGATGAGGATGACGGTGAAATCAGCGAGGATGAAGACCCTATGATGTTGCAGCGTGACGCCAAGGACTGGAAGGTGTGTAACCTAAAAAAGATGAGAAAAGAGAAATCTGTCCACTATTGCCACTCTACCTCTACTTTCTCTTGACACGAACGTGAATAGTCACTGACTGTTAATCCTTTATAACTACTAGTCCCAGGATCACTACGCCGTCCTTGGGTTGACCAAGTACAGATGGCGTGCGAATGAGGAGCAGATCAAGCGGGCTCATCGTAAGAAGGTTTTGCGTCATCACCCGGACAAGAAAGCTGCGGCAGGTCGCGTTGAGGATGACAACTTTTTCAAGTGCATCCAGAAGGCTACCGAGGTTCTTCTTGACCCCACCAAGCGTCGTCAATTTGACTCAGTGGATGAGGCTGCTGATGTCGAGCCTCCTACTAAAAAGCAGTTGGCCAAGGGTAACTTTTACAAGCTGTGGGGCGATGTTTTCAAGGCTGAAGGCCGGTTTTCCAAGATTGTCCCAGTCCCTGAATTTGGAAATGAAAGCTCGACAAAGGATGAGGTCGATGAGTTCTACAACTTCTTTTACAGCTTTGACAGTTGGCGTACTTTCGAATATCTAGACGAAGATGTACCCGATGACAACGAGAACCGCGACCAAAAGCGCCACACCGAACGCAAGAACGCCAATGCTCGCAAAAAGAGAAAGGTTGAGGATAATGCTCGCCTTCGTAAGCTTCTCGACGATTGCTCGACCGGGGATGAGCGTATCAAGCGTTTCCGTCAGGAGGCAAATGCTGCAAAGAACAAGAAGCGCCTTGAGAAGGAAGCTGCTGAAAAGCGCGCACTAGAAGAAGCCAAGGCTGCGAAGGAGGCGGCCGAGAAGGCTGCAAAGGAGGCCGAGGAAGCTGCAAAGTCCAACCGTGAGGCTAATAAAAAGGCCAAGGAAGCCGCCAAAAATGCAGTGAAGAAAAACAAGCGAGTATTGAAGGGCTCAGTAAAGGATGCTCAGTACTTCTCTGAGGGCGAGCCAAGTGCAGCAGTTATTGACAGCGTACTAGGTGATGTTGATCTAGTACAGAGCAAACTTGAGGCAGAGGGAATTGCCGAGCTGGCTGCTAAACTATCTGGTCTTTCAGTAGCATCAGAGATTAAAGCAGTCTGGCAAAGTCAAGTGCAGGAGCTAGTTGCCTCGGGTAAAATGAAGGATGGTGAGGCCAAGTCATTCACTTAGACAAATAAAACAAGGGCATTTCATGATGTAAATTATCTACTATTATATTGAAAGAACTTTTATTCATCTGATAACCAATCCCTTGGGCTGATGCCTAATAGCAACCACAGCATGTAAAAAGCATGTAGCAAACTGGTTGTAAAGCGCTTAGTCAGTTGACATTGTTACAGTTGAAAGATGTAAAGAATTTTTATTGATTGATAGATGTAAAAGGAGTCTAATTAAAAGGCTGTGATAGTTGGTAGATGAAAAATGTGTCCACTTGGTCCAATATGTCTCTACTCTACTTCACTGCCTTTTATTCACCATGGTAAACCGCAACATCATTATCTCTCACCACTGTTCGATTATTGATTGGTTTCCGGAAAACTCGAACTCTCCCATGCTTGCGTATCTTGACAAAATACAAGATTTGTCACGGGCGGACAGGGAAAGTATGTAGAAACTATTAACGAACAGACAGAAAGGCAAGACAAGTACGAGGCTGCGCAGGAGAATATATTTTTGAGGCTTTGCGGAAGACAATAAATACAATTAGTTGTTTAACGGCTATATTAAAGAACTTGATAAGGAGAAAAATAACTACACTACCTACTTTTAGCTGTGTTATGAATCAGGCGGAGACAAAAGATAGATGAAGAGAGTGGTTACACTTTAGGGCGGGATGAAGAGTGAATAAAATAACTTGATGGCTAAAAAAATAAAGAAAAAACTCGGAAAACAAATTGGAGGACAATATGGTTATTGTCATGAATCAGACGGGAGTATAATGGAATTTAGGAAAGATGGCACGACGGGAGCGACAGGAAGGCAAAGGTTGCACTTAAAGACGAGGGGAACAGATTAGAAACTCCCCGTAGAACCAACTAACTCAATTCCCAGGGGCTGATGGAACATGACAGAGAGAGGTTGCACTTAGCAGTGAGAGGAACAAAATAAATATAAAATCAACCATGGTTCATAAATAACAGTCGGATACAGGCGATGGAAACTTTCATGAAATCCTTTGTGCATAGAGATTGTCTCGTGACTCCCTCTTGTATGGTGGGCTCAAGTGCTTTCGATTCTGGTAGATTTCATCAGTATGGCCACACAGGATTTGGTCACATTCCACCAATTTGCTCGATGTTTGAATAGCTGGATTTTCTCGACTGTTATCGGTTTTGGTCGGAGCTTAATGGCTTCTTTTGCTTTCCATGAATGGCTGTAGTTATTTTGGGCTCGGTTCTGTTAGATCCGACTTTTGTCCAAGATTGGAAAGCATGGGAAGATCTCGAGTGTCTCGGAAAACCAAATAATCATCTGTTCCTTCAGTTGTTTTCTGAAGCTTTGCTTGATCTTTCTTCCCCATGCTTGCAACTTGTTAACCTTTTTTGTTATTTGTTTCCGCCTCATTTCTTGAATATAGTTACCGTTCTCCGCTTAGCCTTGAAGTGTAACCTCCCTCATTTCCCCGAGCGAGCCCGTTCCTAACAGTTTGTAAGCATCTTTTCGAGAGACCTTGCACATCATGACCGACCCTGTTACGTCTTCTGTTTTTCCCGCTCCAGCTTCCAGTCACAAACCGCACGATTCCTCGTCCAACTCATTTCCGCTGTCGGAGGCACAGCTCCAGAACCTGTACGGGCCAAAGGTGCCCTTCAAAACCCAGTCCCGGAGCACCCAGGCAGACAGACCTATGATGCCTGCAGAAGTACCTTACGACTTGTTAAAGGTGGCACGCATTGCCTATGAATATGGCAGATGTGGGGAGTTTTACACTGCCTTTATTGCCCATTTCCCAAAGTTGTTCCGAACTATTCTCTGGGAATATTACCACTGGGGGCAGCACGATGCCTCAAGTATCACAGGCTATCATGAATTACAGTCGAAAATAGGCGATAGAAATTTCTATGAAGCTCTGTGTGCATAGGTATTGCGTCATTCAATGCTCTGTGACTTCCCTCGTATCGTGGGCTCGAGTGTCTTCGATTCTGGTAAGCTCGACAAGTATGGTTACACAGGATTGATGCACGTTACACAAGTTTCCACGATGCTCGAATAGTTGGACTTTCTCGGCTGTTATCAGTTTCTGTTGGAGTTTGCTGGCTTTTGTTGCTTTCTATGAATGTCTCAAGTTTTTACAAGTCTTAGCTCTTTTGGATTTAAATTTGTCATGGATTGGTAAGCATGGAAAGATCTCGAGTGACTTGGAAAACCATAAATAATCGTTTGCTTCCCCAGTTGGTTTTCTGAAGTTTTGCTTCATCTTTCTTCCCCATGCCTGCAACTTGCTAGCCTCCGTTGTTTCTGTTTCCTGTTATACTCTGTGAATACAATCCGCTTTCTCCGTCTCAGCTGTGACACTGCAACCTCTCTCATTCCCTCGACTCCCGTTCCTAACAGTCACTCGATATCTTCCCATTCTTGCCAATCTAAGAAAAGGTTAAATCAAAAGAGCCAAAGCTCAGAATAACCATAGACATTCATGGAAAGCAAAAGAAGCCAGAAAACTCCACCAGAAACCGATATTAGCTGAGGGAGTTCAACTTCTCAACATTCTTTATTTCTAGTTTCCTGTCCTTTCTTTATCTAATACAATTAATATCCTTCCGCCTTAACCTTAAAGTGTAACCTCTATAATTCTCTCAAGTCCGTTTCCTAACACTCAGATCGTGTCACAGGACTACCGCTGCCAGTGGTCAGGCTTCATGGCGCTGCCTCCTGTTATTGTGTACCACCATTCAGTTCTAGTTTAGTTTCCTTTGGCTCTTTATCAGAATTCGTTTGTTTCTGTTAATTTCCTGTTCAGTAGACTAGCGCTTTACATCTCCTGAATTTATCTCTCTGCCTGACCTCGTACTTGCCTACATGCCCTGACTGTCTAACTGTTTGTAATAGTTTCCGTTTATCCTTCCTACCTGCCTTTGTTAGGAATGGACTCAAAAGAATGAGAGATGTTGCACCGTCAAGGCTCAAACAGGGAAATAAATGTAACTGTCCTCAAAAACAACGCGGCAAGCAGAGAATAGAGAAGAAAGAAGGTTAAAAGTTGCAAGGATGAGGAATAAAGACCAAGCAAAACTTAAGAAAACCAACTGGGGAAGCAGACGATTATTTATGGTTTTCCAAGTCACTCGAGATCTTTCCATGCTTGCCAATTCATGACAAATTTAAATCCAAAAGAGCTAAAACTTGTAAGAACTATAGACATTCATAGGAAGCAACAGAAGCCAGCAAACTCCGACAGGAACTGATAACAACCGAGAAAGTCCAATCATTCGAACATCGTGGAAACTGGTGTAACGTGTCACCAGTCCTGTGTAACCATACTTGTCGAACTTACCAAAATCGAAGACTGTAAAGGTGTCACGGACAGGCAGGAAAATGTAAGAACTCACGAAAAGTACTAAGAGTAGTAGTTTAAAGGTGTAAGAACTCACGAAAAGTACTAAGAGTAGTAGTTTAAAGGTTTGTATGAAAAGAACTCGATGAAGAGAAAAGGTATCTAGACTATCTAAATGTGTCTGGAAAATGGGGTCCTTATACTTGTCTGTTTTCTTGTCTTCATGTTCATGGACTGGTCTAGACTTTGTGAATGCGTTGGGAAACATAGGGGTAAAAAGGATTCAGCTGAAGACGCTTTGGGCGCCTCGTATTGCCAAAGTTCCGATCGTCAGTGGCCTGACT
>JAXASZ010000169.1:0-20858 GCA_038407095.1 Ceratocystis destructans
TCCCAGATCTTGATTGTCTTGTCATGTGAGCCTGATGCCAGTCGCCGTCCATCATTTGAGAAGGCTACTGATCGCACCCAATCGTCATGGCCCTCAAGAGTCTTCAGGTACGTGCCAGAAGTAGCATCCCAGATTTTGACTGTCTCATCATCTGAGCCTGATGCCAGTCGCTGTCCATCGTTTGAGAACGCCACTGATGTCACGCAATCATCATGACCCTCAAGAGTCTTCAGACACACACCAGAAATCGTATCCCAGATCCAAACTGTACCGTCACATGAGCCTGATGCCAGTCGCTGTCCATCATTCGAGAAGGTGACTGATCTCACCCAATCATCATGGCCCTCAAAAGTTTGTAGACATTCACCAGATGACACATCCCAGATCTTGATTGTCTTGTCATGTGAACCTGATACCAGCCGCCATTCATCAGCTGTGAACGCTACTGATGTCACGCAATCATCATGGCCCTCGAGAGTCTGCAGACACGCACCAGAAGTCGCATCCCAGATCTTAATTGTCTTATCATGTGAGCCTGATGCCAGTCGATGTTCGTCATTTGAAAACGCTACTGATGTTACCAAGTCATTATGGCCCTCGAGAGTCTGCACACACGCGCCAGAAATCGGTTCCCTCATCTTGACTTTCCTGTCATAAGACCTCGACGCCAGCAGCCATTCATCAGTTGGGGACGCTACTGATGGCATCAAATTATCACGGCTCTCAAAAGTCTGTAGACACGAACCAGAAGTCGCATCCCATATCTTGACTCTACCGTCATCTGAGCCTGATGCCAGTTTCTGCCCGTCATTTAAAAACATGACTGATCTGACCCGACCATGATGACCCTCAAGGGTCTGTAGACACGTATTCCAACTTGCCTCAGCTTCTGGAATCAATGTAATCCAGTCTGGCCTTTCATGGCTAAATCGTTGTCTTATCAAGCTGTCGTGTGGGGTAAATAAGGTGGCCAAGGGATAGACCTGTAGTGGTGCAACCTCAATCACTCCCCCGTAAGTCAGGAGAAACAGGCGGCCCTCCATGACAATTTTGTCTAGAGTCTCGGAATTTCTGTACTAAATGAAAATGTTAATTGCTGCTTCAACAAAGCGCTTCTAATGATTGCAAAGTAGCTTACAAAAGACACCAGCCGTTCCATTGCTCTCCCAGCAGCAGAGAGTTTGCGCAAAAGACTGAGCGTTTCTAACCAATGGAGGTACTTCTTCTCGAAGAAATCCAGTAGTTCACCTTTTTTTATTACTATCCCATCTTTTACCGCGGCAAAAAAATGGTCAACCCAGAAGATGCAAGGATATCCGAGAGCAGCCAACGGATTGGGCTTTAGGTCATCGAGTTCGTCAATTAGACATCCCGGTGACTGCAAGTTGTAAATGTTGCGACTTAGGTTTTCTTGGAGAATGTTGAGTGATCGTGAAAAGATCATGTGATGTTGGTTTGGAATTCCAATGGGTAGAATCTCGTCTAAATCCATCTCCAACAAGTAGTCTTTTGCCGACTGGTGAATGAAAGCGACAGTGTTCTTGTGGATGGCTAAGAAAGATCCGCACAAGCCGATGGTGTCGGCTATATAGTTCTGACCCAAGCTCTCACGGTCTCCGGCAAGGATAAAGAGCTCTTCCAGAGTGATAGGTCGATACACAACTACAGCTATAGCAATGATCTCTTTACATAAACTTGCATGTTCTGACTTGATAATCTGTTTCAGCATCCTCCCGTACAGTGGGTAAAGTCCAGCAGGAAGCGACTTCAGCTTCTCCTGGATATTCCATGTTAGAGTTTCCGGTTTGGCAAGTTCTTGGAAAACCAGAGCTACCCAGAGGAAAGTGCCGTTAGCCTTCGACTTCAAATCATTCAAAACAAGCATTTTCGTGTCTTCTTTATAGTCCTTCTGCACTGCAAGCTGATCTACCTTGAGATCGATATATAAGTCGACTGCTGTAGAGACAGAATGCTCGTTTATTTCAAGGTGTATCTTGACCTTCTGCTGTGTATCGTTCAGTTTTCCTTCGATATCTAGCGTATTACGGCTCGACACAATCCACTTAGCACGTGAGGGCTTGGTGACGAATTCAAGCAGGGTGTTTCGGTGAGTATCACACTCATCTAAGGCATCGACAATCAGGATAACATTACTCAGGCTTGCATCATTCAGCATATCGGTTAATATGTCGCAAAGGTCATATAAAACACTACTGTTGCTGAAGAGCTTTTCCCCCTTCATATCGTATTTGGTTCGGACATGCTTGGTGAGCTGTGGGTTATGGCATGCAAGGTCATAAATCAAGCCGCGCAGAACGGAGGTTGTCGTGTTGAGCTGATCATTTGTAGCCTGGCAAAAGAAGTAAGACAGGGTGTATTGATAGTTTGACTGCAAGGCATCGATGATGCCACAAAGCAGCATGGTCTTGCCCTTGCCAGGGTCTCCCTTGATCCAGAGGATCCGGGACTCCTCATCGTACAGGAACCGTTTGAAGTCATAATGGTCGATAATCCATTTGTAGCAGTCTCTGAGCAGGCCTCCTTTCCTATCTTCGATTTCTGTTTTGTTTGTGCGGGGATCAGTCTCATAAAGATCCAACAAGCATTGTTTGTCTTTTTCATCAAGGAGGATACTCATAGTAAAGGCAGCAACAAAGCACTTGACAGCTTGAGCATTCTCTTTCAAGTAGTTGATGGTATGACCCGAGATCTCACTCATACTATGCCATTCCGAAATTGTGGTATCTTTTAGGCCAGTCTCGACGTTGAATCGATGGTAGACTCCGGTGCTGCCATATTTCTCTCTGAGTCGCAGGTCGGTTTGTTTGCAAGTAGTGGCTATTTGCACTAGTGCCTTGACAAGGGAATCTTTTGAATCGCCGATTTCAATAACATCGCCGAGGCCCGTGCCGATGCTCAAGACTAGCATTTTCTTGTCTGGGAACTGCTCCTTGGCTTCTGAGATGAGAGATTCACAGGGGTTGCTAAAGCCGTAGCTGGCATCAATGAATTCAACGTTGTCGCGGCCGAGCATAATCGGGTCGAAGAAGTCAAAAGCTGCAGATGTAGCTCTAGCAACCTCCCAAACTTTGCATTCTGCGAGGTGTGCAAATTTTTTATATGTTGTCAGCATGGTAGGGAGTGTTTCCATGTTGACTCTTGTCATGGCTAGAACGGCACTACGTAAAAATAACGAAACATTAGATACGCAGCCTTCGGAGAACATATGCTCGCAACTTACGTTTTAGTGCCATGCTCACTCATGTACAGCATGTCTTCGTGAGAACATGTGTAAGTGCTAGTTGCACAGCTACGGCTTCCTCGTTGTTGTACACATTCTGGCTCTATGCAGTTATCGCGAATCATTTTCTTGATAGCCATCTCCAACTTTGCGGTTGAGAATTCGCTTGGGGACGTAGTAGAAGGTGCTGGCTTCGGAACGAAAGCAGACATGGCAAGTTCTTTGTAAGCTTGAATGCATTGGTCAACGTTCATTTTCAGCCGGCCGAGCATGATAGCGATGATTCTGTGAAGACACAGTTAATAAAGCTTGTACAGCGCGCAAGTATAATGAGCGACAGCCATACCCCCCAGTTCCCGTACCACCAATCAAGTCAAATCTATCGCACGGACTTGGTGTTTGGGATAAATCTTCCAGTTCTTTGATGCGCTCCATGATGTTCTCAAGGATTAACAAGCTAGAAAGTCCGCGGACAGCACCGCCATCTGTAGAAGTTAGCAATAGTGCAGCACGGCATGATGATGTTGTAGTATCATACCAAAACAGAGGATCCTCAAAGGTGGCTCAGTGGCTAATAGCGTATTTGGGGCCATAGTGGTTCATGTAAAGCAAAGTCAACAATAACAGAGCACAAAAGTCGAACCTGAGATCATGCATAAGAATGTAGCTTGACACACCGAGTCAGTGCAGGACGACAGGTTGTTTGCCTTTGCGTAAAAGCTTGTAGAGCAAAACGAGGCGAGGAAGAGGGAAAAGGGACGTAATCAGGATAGTGGAAATTAATTAGGATTTGGTGGGAAATCACAGCTGGGTCTACCATCTTCGCCCAGTTTACGAGCCAATACAACGTTATGTAGGAAGTGCTAGGTTTCCGTCGGCGGTAAGCTGCATTGCATATATGAGGCTGATTGGTGCGCAACCAGTAGTACAGTATTTTGCTCCAAGCAACCAATGTTTCTGTCAATGCTCCCTCAAAGATAGACGATAATTACATTCAAATTCAAGCTCCCTCAAAGCGTTTCAAACTTTGAAGCGTGCTACATTCGCCTCA
Source organism: Ceratocystis destructans (assembly GCA_038407095.1). NCBI lineage: Eukaryota > Fungi > Ascomycota > Sordariomycetes > Microascales > Ceratocystidaceae > Ceratocystis > Ceratocystis destructans. The sequence goes on from JAXASZ010000169.1 coordinate 4,293, forward strand.
GATTCGGGCAAGGTGCTATTCAACCATCTCCATCTTTGTTCTATTTGGTAGGGATTGGCTGAATCGTGAAGGGCGACGGCTACACCAGAGCGACATTCAGTAACAGCCACAGTGTGGCTTGGGCTTGTAGTGGCAGGACACGCATGCCCCTTTAGGAAGAGGATAAATTTAACAGCAACGACACACATGCCCCACTTCTTCAAGGCAAGACCCACCCGGTTTGTGGCTAAGTACCCATAAGAGGGTTAACACCCTTTTACCTAAAACCCTTATAAGTACAAGTACAACATGAATTTGTAGATATAAAAGTTAAACGGTGTAAGGTTAATGGTTAATAGTGATAAAACACGAGAATTGTTATGCGTCGTTAGATCTTGTTGATCTCAGTAGACATTAAATATACTCAAATCAAGTCAAAGAACAATTACCACATTGGTGAGGATTTGCAGCCAGGAGTACACGTTTGCTTCTAACATACGACGATCTACGCCGGAGATATGGCCATATCGGCCACAGGAGGTTGAGAGCAGCCAATCCGAACGAAACGTCTTTTTCTAGAGGAAGATTATTTTATATTATCCTTTTACGCCAATCTTTCCCGCAATGTCGATATAGCTAGGAGCAAGAAACAACTGATCACAGTGGGAAACGAGTTTCCTACATCAGTTACAAGCAGATAGGCTTGTATTACTTGCTTGAGGATATCCCGATGGAGGGTATGAAAAGAGAAGGGGACAGAGAAGGAGAGCCGAAAAAAACATGAGGACCAGGCGATGCATTCGCTAAAAGTCTTCTTGCATGAAGGGTTCAGCATGATGACGAAGAGGGGGCACGCTGAGAGTTGCTGAACAGAGTCGGTGTACCTGAGAGCGTCGATGAAGAATTCGAAACTTTGGGAAAATATTATCGGACACAACTACGAAAGGACATCAAAGTGCTTCAAAGCTGGTACTAGCATAAAATGATGCTTATGGAATTTAACACGAAAGAGGATTTGAGCAAAAAAATGGTGCTTGAAACTTTCTTGATGGGACTCTCGAAGGACTACAGGACTACAGAGAGGTGGCAAAGGAATGCCACCGAGAGAAGTTGACAGCTGAGGAAGCTGTTAAACGCTTAGAACCGAAGACAATTGCGAAGAAATCCAAAGAAACTACCAGGACACGGAGCAAGTGGAAGCTCAAATGCTTCAATTGCAATAAAGAAGGTCATAACGCGGCAGAGTGTTGGACCAAGAAGAGAGATTCCCAACAGAAAGCGAATATTGCTACGAAGGAGAACCAAAGTGGTAGAAGTCCCAAGCGTCATAACTGGATAATTGAACCGGGAGCTCATGTCATATGACGAGAGAGCCAATGGTTTTGAAAAGGTCCCTGGGAAACAAACGATTGGGACGATTGTAGGGTTGCGAAAAAAGTTCGCTTGACAACATAGTGTGAATACGCTTCTAGTTGGGATTTACACAGCTTCCTGGCTTTTCGGGGTATGAATTGAAGATCAAAATTCTCTCCAGGTATCTTGCTACAAGCAAATAGATGCTAGATTCTTGCCGGCTCTCTGTAATTGTGAAGCACTTCAAAGCTTGAACCTTGCCGTAGACATCTAGACACACCTTTCCACTAGTACGGCGGCATGGAAGATTAGACTGATAGTATTACTACATCATATGAACTGCCTAAGGGAGGCAAGTTGACCAAGCCCTAGTTTGAACAGCCGGTAATTAGTGTGGTGTAGATGCCGAGTTGTCCCCATGGTAATAGGTGCTTAGGTAGCTAGTCAACTGACACGTATTAAGAGTCCTGCTAAGCTACTGCATAAATGGTATGCTAAATATCCATTTCATGACCTACATCATTCTGAGACTCACAATGTCAGACGTAGTGTTCTAGGCTCTGTATCTCTTCTTCGTATAACATCCAAGGATCTTCCAGACAGATGTACAATTTATCTCAACTCAAGTGCATCAAGCATCCAGTCTTTGTGTAATATACCTATCAATGATGATTCTGTAGAATCCCCAAAGGAATAGCATCACTTCAAGGCATAGCTTTTAGATATATACATTCAGTCGGGGCTATAGGGCTGTTGATTGCAAGTGAGTTTGGCCAAGGCCTCAGAGATTTGATGCTTAGCCTACTTACTTTGTGGTAAACTATACACCTTACCTACATCTATTAAAGCTGTTGAGAGGACATTCCAGCTATGCTCCACCAGGCTAATACGTCATGTAGATACGTGTCACGCTATGTTGTGAAGAGACTCACAGCCTAGTCCTTGATACTCGAAAAATAAACGTGCCTGTCACGACAGCTTCCCTCTTGTCAAAGTACACCGAGTAAGAAGAACGAGGCGAGTTGAATGAACACAGGCAATTTCACGGCACAGGCCCAACCATGTTATTCGCTTGTGTATTTCGGGCCTGGTAAAGCGTTGCTCCAGTCAAGATCTTTTAGAGCCAAGATGGTTGTGCAGTTGGCGTGACCTTAAAATGCCACCTAGGCGAATCGCAGTAAATTGTCATAGCAGGCCGCTTCACGATGAAGCAAGGGTTGTAGTCTGTTTCACGCAGCAGCATCCCCGCATCCTGTTAACCTAGGTCGCGATTCTTCGATTCCTTCTCTCTGCCGTCTTACAATCGCGCACGCATGGTGTAGCCCATACAATTTACCATATTCTGCTTTCGGCTGTGCTCTAAGATCTCTTGGGTATAGCCCCCCAGCCCCAATCACCCAAGCTTGCATTCTATATTCCATACGCTGCCAATATGTAGCTCGTGCTCTGCATTTTCCACTACAGACATGCACTAGGGTGGGTACTAGAGCCCTTTATTGGAGGCCAAAACCGTGAGTATTACCGTATCATCCGTTCTCAAAGGGGCCATGAGCTCCTGTCTTGAGTCCGTAGTTGTTCTTCTTGTTGTTAGAGTAACCAAGCATGAGTGACTCCCGTATGCTTTATTATCTCTACCCTCTCTATCTCTCTCTCCTCTTTCTCTTCGGTTTTCAAGTCATCTGGTCAGCAGGTATAATGCCATATCCTGCCCTTAGCTACTGGGCGACATGGTTTAGGTCTTATCCATGAGCCTCGCGCCTCACCTGTTGCCTATATTCGGGCTATCCAAACAGCTTACGTCAACTATTGATTCATGGTTTTGTCTCACTCGTCTGCATTGAGTCTGATAACGCTTGGCTACTTGATATATTCCTTCTTCCCAAGTCAAGAAGCTTTATTGTCCGTCCCGCTCACTATCAAAGTGAAGGCGCTTGTTGGTCTTTGGATATTCCTCAAAGCTTTGGTAGACCCTAAGCGTCAGAGCTATCAGGAAGCTTCCGCATTAATGCATTTCGTTGCTCGTGCCACCTCGTCATTCTGGGACTGCGCTATAGATAATGTTTCCTATTCTTTCTCAAGCCTCCTCTGAGTATTGCAGCGACTGGCTACTCTGGGAGATATCCCTATAGAGCCAAGCAACAGAAGCAGTACGTACACAGTGTATCTGCTAGCTTTTGCGCAACTTTCACGACTGTCTGGCGCAACAAGAGTCAAATGTATTTTCTTATATCCGGTAACAATGGCGGTTGGCGTCAGACGACTGACATTAGGTGCAACCTCTTATGCATGTACATATCTCGGTGAGGAGAGGGATGCGTGCTGCAAGGCAAAAGGATCCCTATACGCATGTAAGCTTTGGGTATAGGTGTACCGGTACAAGTATTTCAAGCCACCGCTGGCTTGTACGAAGCAGCCTACTTTCAACAGATCTACCGGACATCGTTTCATGTGAAGAAGCGCCATTATGAATAGGCATTGCATCTTGAGATCTCAGTACTACGGCCCATCATTTGTTCTAGGTTTTCCTTGCTTACACTTCATGTCTTGTTGGTCTTATGTAAGAGTGTCAACTTTCTTGGCGACATGCGCCCCATACAAGATTTTGCTGCATGCCCTTGGCAGCTAAGCAGCGAAAAGACTGCAGATACGGCAGCCGGTCATCAGCACGAAGCGTAAGCCGTCTAGAGTTGAGAGAGCCGAGCCTACAAAAAAGAGACCTCCCAAATGCAGCAAGTGTTAGCAGGCTGGCCATTCACTAACTCCAAAGGTATGCCCTCTTGGGTATACAGAATTCAGAGCAAGTAAATATGTAATTGTCACTGCATTTGCTGCCGCTACTGTATCTACAGTCCTTCCAAGGCTCTCAGCAAAGCCTTGCCTAGCCTAGGTAATCTAAGGGGGGGGAGGCACATGTAGCCGTCGCCACCAACACTTCTCGGTCGTGACCGTGGCAAAGCTCTTCCACCCCCATGGAGCTCTGGTATCTCATCCGTTCTGCAACTAAGACATTAATACAATGATGCTAGGGACTTTTTGGTGCGTATGTCCTAATTCGTCATACGTTGCAACTAAAGGTCTCTAATACCAAACCATCCATCCCTATACTCGTAAATGCACCGCTGTGATGCACATCACTTTTATTTATCCATCCAATTGACTAATGTGCCTTAGGCCGATCTAGGCATATAATCTACTACTAGCTGGCCAAACGTTGCAGTACAGCCAGCCACTTAATAACACAACTAGACTGGCTGGTCTTTTTTCATAGAAACGCCGAACACTCCATACGGCACGATGATTTCGCAACTGACCGGTAGCCGCAAGACAGCCAGCCCAATGCAAACTGTCAATTTCTTTCAAGATATTACACGGCTAATAGTGCTCTACTATTCGAGTCCATGCATATTGAAAGGGCTAATGAGTCGCAAAGTCCAGGCAAAGATTTCGTCTAGTCTAGCCTAGCCATGTCATTGCCTTATTGCCAAGCGCCCCGGCTACTGTGGCTGTGGTCGATAATTGACAGAACAATGCCTTTGCATGGAGGAAAGCGCAAACCAAGACGATCGGCTCGAGATACACCCAACTTTGCACTTTGCCCTAATAAGTAGGTAGCAAGTAGGCAAGTGCTCTCTGGTGTCGTTAAGCAGAGCCTTTTAGTAGGACCCTGGCGGCCATCCTAGCTTGTGATAGCGCATTGCTTAATTTCCGGGATTCTCGTGGTCGTGGGACATGTTTTCACGTGAAAACATAGACCTGCCTAGGGTCTCTACTAACATGATCACTCCCAGCGTCTTGATTGTACTGTGAATATATTGTTTCGGTACACACGTCATAACTTTTCAGTCTATCGATGGATAGGCAATATATTGATGTTGCGCCTGCATCTAGATAGTCTAGCCATCCAATGTCACAAGGCGTAGTGCTGCAGTAGACACTAGCACCAGCATACAGTCTCTGCGGGTGCGGGTATTATTACATATGCCCTTCAATGGAACAAGCACCTTGTTTATGGAGACAATTGCAGCTGTCATAATTGTATCCAGATACTCAGCCTCTTGCAGACAAAAAGATCGTTTGGCCCGGTTTCAGGGATGATTGTAGAGAAGGAGGCTCGGCCTTATAGAATGCACGTCTGTTGTCCCCCCCCCCCCCCCGCTAAACTGATATCGCCCGGATTCTTTCAAGAGACAAGCAGAACACAAATGCCTATAGGCGCTCATGAAGACCACTTTTAGAGCTACGTGGAAATGTTGGTGTTCCTGGCCGAGATTCCGCCGTCCTGGATGGAAAGGACCCCATCACGCTCCCTCAGATATTGTAAATCATCCAAGGACAGCTCTAGTAAACGGATAGTAGTATCCAGTACGAAGACTTGACTAAAACATGGGGATTAAAGGAAGATCACTGGTGAGATATTACTGCCAAGATTTACGTGCTCTATTAGAATGATGAAATTGTCAAGATACAATGCCCTGTATTGCTTGGGGCGATGATTACAGTAACCTATGCGAAGTACTTATGGCAGAGGCTAGAAAGCAGTTTCTAGACAGGGAAATGCTAGTCTTTTGTATCGGCACCGGTCTCGGCGATGTTATTGAAATCGGCGATTCAAAAGATTCTGCTGTCAGCGCACTATTGAAAATGCCCACTACTGCTAAGCATACCGACCTACGACTCAGAGACCTATATGGAATCACCGGAGTATACCATCGATTAAATTTCGAGAATGGCCTCAGATACAACAACATTTCTGATTGCCATAGTATGAGCAATATCTCGACCCACACGATCAACTACTTGAATGAGAACACCCAAGCTATCAAGCGGTTTCTCGCTGCCTCCGCCTTGAGAGCCCACCACAGCGAGAAGGACAAGTAATGTCTTGTCGGCCTCTATGTGACTGATCCTCGCACGGACAAGAAGGAAATCGGAAGCATGAAGGGCAGCTTGTTCATAGGCTGCTGCTAATATATTATGGAGCATAAGGACTTCCAGCGGTTCTTGAAAGAAGAAGAATCTCAAGTTCTGTGGATCAAGGGAGATCCTGGCAAGGGCAAGTCCCTGCTCCTTTGTGGTGTCATCGATGCTTTGGAACTAGATCATCCCGGGACCATCTCCTATTTCTTCTGCCAGGCTACAAGCAACCAAGTAAACATGGAAATCTCTGTCCTGCGAGGGTTGATCTATCACCTAGCCCTGTATAATCCACGGCTTACCATACATGTGAAAGCAAAGTACGACTATGTGAGGAATAATCTCTTTAGTAATGATAATGGCTGACACGAGCTCTGCGAGATCATGACTAACATGCTGAGTGACCCGAGTCTGGATATCGTTATATTAGTTATCGATGCCCTGGACGAATGTAGTATGGGCCGCGAAGACTTACTTGGGTTCATCTTGAAGCTCTGCCCTCACGCACCAAGTGTATTGTATCAAGCCGTAATTGGCTAGACATGGAAGAAATCTTGGATGACGCCGAGCAGGAAGCCAAGATGCAGCTTTAGATAAACCAAAACTCCGTCTCTGCTGCAGTCAACTCGTATATCAAGCTCAAGGTTGAGCAGCTCACGCTGAAGAAAAAGTACGATGACGAGAATAAGGATGGCTGTCTTACAACAATTGCACTCGAGTTCTAACGGTACCTTCCTCTGGGTAGCTCTGGCTTGCCAGGAGCTGTCTAAGGCAAATTTTCGAAAAAGAGGACATCCAGAATACGCTCAAGCTGCTTCTATCTAGGCTTGATGCACTATAGCAGAGAAAGCTTCGACATATATTTGACTCCAAGGATGTGCTGCTCTACCAAGATATCCTGATTCAGGCCTTGATTGTCAACCGACCTATTGCACTGGACGAGCTTCGTATCCTGATTGAAGCACTGGAAGATCTTAGAAGGGAGGATTTTCAACATTTGTTCACCTCATGTGGCTCTTTCTTGACTGTTCATAACGATGTGGTATCCTTCGGGCACCCGTCGGCTAGGGACCATCTCTTTGGAAGGGCTGCCGACAAGATTATCCCCTCTGGCATCCAACATGAGCATCGGAAAATCTGCTTGCGATCAATAAATATTATCGACAGCAAGCTGAAGCGTGAAATTTACGGCTTGCAGGCCCTAGAATGCTCCATTGTTGAGGTTTCTGTCCCCAAACCTGACCCAATAGCTTCTATACAGTATTCCAGCGCTTTCTGGGTCGACCATCATTGCAAGTCAGTATCAAACTGCGTCATAAGCAAAAAATACGAGGTATGGTCTGCCTTTTTCATGAAGTACTATCTTTACTGGCTAGAAGCGCTCAGTCTTCTGCCAAACATCTCTGTGGCTGGACGGTCAATGGAAAGGCGGGTGTCCTGCTTGGTAATACAACTCTACAATCCCAGAAGCGCATTGTTGGAACAGTCACCAACATGTCATATAAGAGCAAGGGCTCAGAGGACCTGCTGAACATCGTCCAAGACGCCTGGCGATTCCTGATGTCTCATGTTGGGCTCATTGAGGCTGCGGCACTGTAAGTTTACGTCTCGGTCATAATATTCAGTCCCATCAGCACCTTGATAAGACAAACGTATCGCCATGAAGATGCGGACTGGACTTTTATGAGGGGACGGGCTTATAAGAGCTGGGATGCATGCCTACAAACTCTTCAGGGCTATCAAGGGGGAGTCACGTCAGTGACTTTCTCAAGTGATGGCCAGCGACTGGTATCGAGATCGGATGACAAGATAGCCAAGATCTGGAATGCCACATCCGGAGCGTGGCTGCAAACTTTTGGGGGCTACCACAACGCTGTGAGCTTGATTATGCTGTCAAATGACGGGCAGAGACTAGCGTCAGCGTCGGGAAACAAGACGGTCAAAGTCTGGGATGCGACTTCTGGCATGTGTCTACAGACCCTCAAAGACCGTGATAACTGGGCTACATCGGTGGTGTTCTGCAATTTTGGTCAACAGATGGCCTCTGGGTTGGCCTTTGGGTCGTCGGACACAACGGTCAAAATCTGGGACACAACGTCCGGCGCATGCCTACAAACTTATAAGCACCATCACAACGACGTAAGCTTGGTGGTCTTCTCTCGCCATGGATAGTTGCTAGCATCTGGGTCGAGATACATGGTGGTCGAAGTCTGGGATTAGGTTATGATCCTGGCTGTATTGTGGTCTTGAGAATTAGGTCTCGCGTGTAAAGACGACGAGCTGGTATGAAAATTGGATGTTCATTAGACTCGTACATGTGACTGGAGCCAGAATTGCACTCTTGAGAGCTTGAGATCTTTTGTATTAACAAAATTTATAACCAGGATAGACTGTGATTTGTGAGTGCATAAACACTTACGATATGTGTATGAATGCCCCTCCGGACAGGCCGGGTCTTGAGGCTGGGGTGATGCAGTGTCCTGTCCGGCCATTATAGAAACGAGACAACCTGAAAAAGCTTAACTCAAAAGAATTGTAAGTTAAAGCATGTACCGCTAGACTTTTGCTGGTAAGCTTGGCGCAGTACACATGTGGTGTAGAATAGATTTTCATGTTTGATAACAATAATAAGAATCGTAACATGTATTCTATAGAGCTCCTGGAAGGGCAAGTTGGGACATCTCAGATTAGCTCTCCAAAATCTAACATTTAAGCACTTGAAGTAACTTCCAAGGAGAATGAAAGAAATAGTCTGTCAGAACGACGTGCTCAAGTCTAAGGTTGTGATTCTTTGACAGGTCAATGGCAGTCTAAGCACAACGTAGAACAAGAGAGGTCTAGCTACGAAATAAAGGCAAATAGGGTATAGATAAGGTAGAAGTGAGAGTGATCAGAATCGGGTGTACAAGTGGCACTAACTATAGCGGTATTGTTCAATGACGATAGTGAGTGGCCAGTGAAGTTGTACATGATTCCAATTGATCATATGCTGTGTTGTCTTCGTATGACAAGCCCTGTCTATAGGATCGACAATGTTCAAGCACGTGCTTGATTGGTACTGTCACTTTTAATGAGCGTTACGATTTCAAGGTAATATCAATTAAATCTTTTCAACCCATATTACAAAGCGAGGACTGAGAAAAGGGAAAGAAATCCAGTAGCACCATCTTAACTTGCGATATCTTGGAAATCAGATTGATGTGTAAGCCATTTGTGAAGCAGGTCTCGCACCTTTGCCCGTTGCTGGGGATTGAGTGTTGGATGGATTTCATCAATTTCAACAACACGCTGAAGCAGCTCAATGGCAGGCTGAGATTGACCTTTGGTATAATATGTTTCGGCAAGTGAACGCCGAGATACCAGACGGACAGGATGATCAGCAGCTTGAGTTTTCTCTTGCATCTCCACGACATGCTCAAGCATTGCAAGTGCCTTTTCAACCTGGCCCTTATCGCGGTATGCATTTGCAAGCGCATGCTCAGATGCCAGACGCAAAGGATGATCAGCAGCTAGAGTTATCTGTTGCACCTCTACGACATGCTCAAGCATTGCAACTGCCTTATCAACCTGGCCATTGGCCTGGTATACATTTGCAAGGGCATGCTGAGATGCCAGACGGTCAGGATGATCAGCAGCTAGAGCTTTCCCTTCCATCTCCACAACATGTTCAAGCAGTCTAACAGCATTTCGGGTATCGCCATCGGCACTCAAGCATTGCGCAACTTTGTACTCTAGCTCAATCAAGTTTGTATCACTGGTGTTCTCATTCTTGATAACACACAATGCATGGGGCAGGTATTTTCGCCAAAGCAACCGATTTTCCCACTGCTCACTCGGAAATATTGACGCCATGTGAGAAACAACAGTCGAAGTGTATGTGCCTTCACCCTCTAGACGCTTGCACCAAAGCTGCGTGATCAAATGCACAAGACTATGCATATCATATATTTCGGCTGTCTTTTGTTGGCGAAGGAATCCGTATGACAACAGTAGTCCAAAAGCTTCCACTATAGACTTCTTGTTGCCAGAGTTTGGCACCATATCTTGAGGAATGGCCTTTGCCTCGATTTGTGAAATAAAGCGTAGTAAGTTCACCGCATCGGAGGAAGTGTTTTGGATTTGCCGGAAAGTAATGAGCCAGGTATTGGCCACAGAACCCTGAGATTTGTCCAAGTGTACATCGTCCACATGTTTATACTTCAGAAGATCAACCTTTCCTTCGTTTGTCTCTCTCAAGAGCTCCAAATACTTTGCAACGGATATGCAATTGACAGCCATATAATCCGCAGCTTGAGCAACAGCTAGTGGGAAGTGGGACAGTTCACTAAGAACCTCAGTGATTGCATCCGTAACATGAGATTTAGATTCGTCATTGAGGTCCCTGAAATTCGGCATCAAGATAGTCGTCAGTTCCTGGGCGGACATTTCTTCTAGCTTAATGCTATTACTCCTAGCAGCCTTCCATGAGATCGCTGTAGATCTTGTAGTAAAGATAATCCGTCCCTCCTTGCTCTGTGGCAGATAGGTACTGATTCGATTCTCTTTGGTATCAGCTTCAAAGAGACTGACATCGTCGATGTTGTCGAGAACAGGAAGCCATTTTCCACATCTATTGGCCGCCAAGTAGTCCTTTACAACTACCCGTGGGTCATCGTTATCAGATGTTTCAATTTCAAGTGCTGCAGCGAGCTCCTTGCAGGAATTTCGAAATCCATCAATACTTTCAGCAGTAACCCAAAGGACAGAGTAGTCAGTGTATTTTGCCTTTACTGTATACGCAAACTTCAAGGCTACTTGGGTCTTGCCCATACCACCCAAGCCTACAAGCGCGGCTTGCTGGAAGCCGGCCTGGACGAAGAGTTTGTCCTCCAATTTGGCAAGGATGTCCTGCCGCCCGACAAAGTTGGGGTTTTCGTTGAACGGAATATGATAGATTGGTGCAGGTGCAGAGCCTGTGAATATTGTCAGCTTAATCTTAGTGATCCCTGCATAGCATCCCATAGTGTTGTACTAACCATCTGGTCTCTCAGGCTGTTGTGAAACTGTAGGAAAGCCATTCAACAGCATCTTGGTGAAGGTCTTGAGATAATGTTTTTCATCCATGAGATAGTTTTGTGTATGTGCTGCCACCTCCGACAATTCGACCCGATTTGGACCGAGGACTGCTGCTTGGCCATTGGCAATGTCAAACCGATGGTATCTCTCCTTTTTGTCAAGGTACTCCCTTTCTAGTTCATCTGCAACTCTCTTAGATCCAGCTGCAATTTTCTCAAGGGCGTTTGCTAGAGACTTTCCATCATCACCCATTTCAATGACACCAAGTCCCGTGCTGATGCTCAATATCAGCATTTCCTGTTCCTGACGGCCTGATAGCAGTTCAGTGGCTTCTTCGATGAGAATTTTGCATGGATTGCTATATCCAAATCTGCTATTGACGAACTCTTCATTCTCTCGACCTAGGTTGATAGACTCGAAAAGGTCCACTACTGCAGATATAGCTCTGGCTACCTCCCATATTTTGCATTCGGTCAAGGTAGCCGGAGTGTCATACGTTCTGAACAGCACTGGTTGTGCATTCATATTGGCCTTCGTCGTAGCTAGGACAATACTATATAGGAATAGTAGAAAGTTAGATCTATTCTCTAGGGATCCAATAGTGAAATATAACTTACGTCTTGACGCATTCTTGGTCTAGGAACTTTTCGTTTTCATGTCCACATGTACTCACAGAAGACTCGCCCTTCTCCCTCCGTTGCAAACATGTTTCGAAGGGGCAGTTTTCCCGAATGGCCTTTTTCAAGGCCTTTTCCAATTTTAAAGTTGCTGCCCTTCGAGTCAACCGAGAGTTATGTTCTTCCGACAACGTAGGTTTTGAAGCGAATGCTGCCTGAGAGACTTCTTTGTACGTCGCAATGCAATCGTCAATCGACATGCCCAATCGGCCAAGCATGATCGCAATGATGCTGTAGGAAGGCTGTTAATAAGATTTCGGAAATACACAAAGATAACAAAAGCCTTACCCTCCTGTCCCTGTACCGCCAATGAGGTCAAATCTGTCGCAGGGCTTGGGTACATCGGGAAGGTCTTCGGTTTTCTGGATGTCCTCCATGATATTCTCGAGGATCAAGAGACTGGATAGTCACCGACCTCCCCATCATCTGCGATTGTTAGTGGTACGATGGCAGGCAACGAAAGGGATAACATACCCAGAGAGAGAATCTTGAATGGCTGGACCTTTCCACGTGATTGCGTAGTGGAGCTCATCTTTGTTTACTAGAGCTGTAAATGAGGACTAAAAGTCAAGTGTAAAGAAGACAAACATGCGATAAATGAGGCAAATAAACGGGAACCGAATGGCTGTAGCGGTATCTTCAAAGTGAAAGTCATGAATGTTCACGGGAACGCAGCAGATCAAGAACAGGTGAAAAAGTAGTTTGGCTATAACTAAGCTACGCAAATATTCTAAAAAGTGCCAGTTAACGCTGCCCAACTCGTATCGGGCTCCAAAGATTACACCTGACCTTCTTTCGCCCGGATACCGAGAGTCTGGAGTATGATTGGACAGCCATGCAGGCGAGGTCACATTTGATATGCGGTAATCATTCCCCCCCGTGGCGCAACGAATAGGAAGAAAGCCACTACAGCCAATTAAATCTAGGGACGCATTATGTTGAGATACAATGATTATCTTTGTTGTCAGTGCTCAAGGCTCAACACTCAGAGATATTACCTTGGAGCTGTTGCGGTTGACAACCGTAACAGAATCGATTTATTTAGAAAAATCAGAAGAAGAAATAAGGAATCTCAACCCAAATGCCTTGCGTCCTATTTGTATTCCTGCTTTTGTCCAACCGGATCTACTGTCAATCCTTGCTATCGCGGTTTATCACCGAGAATGGAAGCCGGAGAAGTCGGCAGAAATGCAGGAGATCGAGTATATGTAAATCACTCGCCAACTGTCAGAGACTTCTAGTTAGACTTCTTTCCTCTTCATCAACAGTTGTTTCACAGGACCAAGAAACCTCATGCACCCAGAAATGGGACAAACTAAGTCGATGGCTTTTTGTAGCGGGTGATGTAAGGTAAATGATATGTGGAGATCAATCAATTTGTTGAAAATTAATGAGTCTAGCCGAAGTCACCAAAACAATTGTGCCTAATAGTTTCCATCATCCACTCCTCTGGCATAGGCGTTATAGATTGATCGACATAATCTGCCCAGAATAGATTATAAGGGCTGATGTATTTCGTAGTTGTGTATTCCCAGTATGCTGGAAACCATCCTTCCGTTTCCCCGTCCACTCTTCCACGACGATATCCCCACGCACGGGGATATTGAGGCTGACAATATCACCATGGGTGAGAACTAGCTTATTCCCTGCCCGTACCGCTGATAGAATGCGAAGAGTTCGGCAATGTCAGAATATCTAGTGTAATCGGTGTCCCAGGAAATGCCATCCATCAGCGCTTCATGAAACTCACGAACGGTAGTGAACGGGGCGCAGTAGAGCTTTTTCGACAATCGACAATCGAAGAAAGGCCCGCTATCGACACTGCCAACCTATACGCCTTCAGGGCAGGAACAAGGCGAAGTTCGGTGATCATGCCATGGAGTTGCTCCAGCATTCGCTTTTTCGATTGCTCGGGGCGGTCTAGCCAGCCATACGCCGCCATTTGTTCCTTGATATGGCGCCTTACTATGTATGATATGTCCTTATAGATAAGAGCATAGTAAGTACACCTTTGGCACGTGGATGGATGAGTGACTGGCGACAAATTGCAGAGTGATGCTTCTGACAAGTTCTCGGCCCCCTTGGTCTTAATGCAGATATTAAAAATATGAAAAAGACCAATCCGTGTTTTCAATAATATTCGCAGGATTGAGTAACGACTTGCTTTGACAAAAGAATGAATTTTCGGATTACACGTCCAGGCACTAGTGACGTGGTCGTCGGAGACAGCGCTATCGAAAGAGTGAGATGATATGATGTAAAATTTGGAAGTGGATTAATAAAATATCTATACGCAGCATAGATCCAGGATCTTGATCATTGCCGCCGTTTGCTGTAGATGTCTTTGGTCACGTACTGGTGATAGGTTGGAGTCGGCTGATGCACTTGGACACAGACGTAAGGAGACCGCCGTGATCACATTGTGATTGTTGGCCCATTTCTTGGCAAGCCTTTTGCCATAGGATAGCGATATAGATTAAGATATCGTACTTGCATAGAATTTCACATTTGATGCGGTCAATGGGGAAAAGGCCAAGTATATTTGATAGGCAATAACTTTCAGGTGCAAGTTAGACGCCATGGTCTTCCACCAGCTGCTCAATCATCATCATCCATTGGAGTTATCTTTGCCAACTTTGAGACTCACAATGTACATTCCTCTAGTCTCCCTGAAGTCGGTACAAATATCACTGAAATCCGACCCAAATGCGGTTCTGCGCAAAGGCCTCTACAGATGATCGAAGTACTGACTGTCTTTTTATTAACGATCCCAATAACTGCGTCATCTGATTCAGGATCATGTTCAAATCACCTGAAGACTTTGTTGATAGTGTTGGTAACAGATTTTTCATTGATAGCATAGGACTTGATTTCCTGGAGCAAACCTGCACTATCCCCTGTCTCATGCTCAGAGATGCTCGGGAGGGCTTCGGGGAAATCTATCACATGATCCGGATTTTCCAGTTCTGCAATCTCGATAGACTGGTCGTCTGAGTCAACATAGAACTCTACAAGTGTTACGGGACTTGCAATTGTTACAAAGTTATGCCGATTATGAAAACTTTATTGTCAGATGAAGAAGAAAGGAAGAAACTAATTGAAGAGAGAATGGCCTGCGATGTTCCTTTTATGTTTAAAAGCTTTCTACCACCTCTTCCGGTTGTCAATCGCAACACGGATCAAGACCCCGATACTGGGGAGATTGTGCAACTGAACCGCTTTTCCTTTACCCCTAATTTAACCAGACTGTAAAGAACTAAAAGGGGAGTTATTAAAGAAGCACCGCGTCGACCCCGTGTATTAAATAACTGATGACTCTCATCTCCATTTTATTCCTCACCATGATTGCGAGTAGTAAGGACACCGGTTAGGGTTGTTCCGTGATCTATGAGCACAGCATAGTCCAAAGAGTGATTGTTAACCCTGACAAGGGACCAGTGACAAATATAACCATTGTCGGAACAATCTACTGAATTCAGTTATGTCACTTGTTGTGAACTGTGTTTTTATTAATTGTATTATTTTATTAAAGACTAGGTTTTCTTCCGTTACTGGTTAAGCCCACAGGGTATTTATATTGTGGGCTTACCCGGTATTCTACCGAATAGGGTTAGATTCTCCACAACATCACTTATAAAGTCACTCGTGATCCTGTACAACCGCACGTGGAACCGTGCTGGTATACAGATTGATCGAATTGGTGAAGCTTGTCTCTTTTCATTCATCTTTGTAAAGTGTTAAGTTCCATCATGCACAACAAAGCCAGAGTATTCATGCCCAGGCTTACCCAGGGTTAATCCGATTGAGGGGAGATTCCCCACAATACTCATCCTCCATGTAGTTCATCCAACAACCATGTTCATGATCCTACAAAACAGAACAGTAGACAATAAATATAACGTAACCATGTTCATGATCCAACGAAACGGAAAATGTGGAATTCATTTAATTCCAAATGGAAAGACACAAGCCCGAACTCCGGGTGTGAATAATAATTCAGTTCATTGGCGTCGTTTCCAGATAGTTTGCTTTCAGTGTTTGAGAGCAGCCATTTATCACTTCCACCTAACCAAAAGAACAGGTTATTGTGTTGCCCCAAAATGGTTGGCCCAAGAATAAGAGTGCTTTCAAGTAGCTTAAGCATTTTGGTCAGTGCACAGCTAAGTTGTCGAATAGTCACTATTTTCTGGTAATCCTTGGTAGCTATGAAGGTCATCATACTATTGAATTCAGGGAATTTTGAGAAGAAAAAAGGATTACTGGGTCTTATATGCTGCCTAATTAACCTTATGTACTTTAACCAACTTATCCACGTTAGGCGATTCAATATGCTTAAAAACACGTATTGAAAGGAAATAAAGCATCCGATCACATGGTTTATAACCTATTATTAGCGTTTAATCCCAGTGTATAAGCGCAACATGGTCCGAAGGTTATTCATTGATCCTGCGAAACGGAAACCGTGGATTTCACACAAGTCTAAATGGAAAGACAGGTTGGAACCCCGTCTGTAAGTGCCCATTCAATTCATTGGCTTCTATATAGTTAACTTTGGTCTGCAACACGGCCTACTTGCCTCATTGGTCCT
>JAXASZ010001169.1:0-20816 GCA_038407095.1 Ceratocystis destructans
TTTCAGTAGCTTGTCCGCAAACCGTTGGCTCCATGGTCTAGGCAGTGCCTTACACGTCCACCAGTGGCCCCGTTCCTTGGGTTGGTTGCAGGCCCTGCATCCAAGTGGGCAGTTGTGTCCCCATCGCCAGTTCTGGCGGCGAGAATGTGGCCCAGCTCTGTCCTGGAAAGCCCCTTGTATCGGGAAGCACGGAATGGTAGACCGGGCCCCACTCCGTAGCTCCGCTCATAGTTGCCGGTCGGACGCCGTTTACCCGTTGCAATATTACAATCGGTCTTGTGGTCTAGTGGTATGATTCTCGCTTAGGGTTAACCCTAAAGCAAAGTTGCGAGAGGTCCCGTGTTCGATCCACGGCAAGACCCTAATATCGAACTGGCTCCAGGTGTCTTGGCATCGCGAGTATATTTTTTTTTTTCTCTTTTCTTTTGTCCTTTTTGTTTTCCATTTTTGCTCAAGGACAGAATACCTGGCTTTACCTTGTTTCTCTCCCTTGCTTGTTGGCAGGGATGGTTCTGTCGTACTTGTGTGCAAGACCAGTAGTAGGTAGACGTTAAATAGCACAAATAAACAATAGGAATGGTACCTCGGCTCAACTTCAGAAGGGTAAGCCGGGGAGGGGGGGGGGGGCTTTTCTGCTGTTTTGCGCCCCCATTTCCCTGCTCGACCTTGTCATTTTTGGAGAGTTTCCTAAATCTGGGGAACAAATGAAAAGGCGGAAAAGAAGGTTAACCGACGGTCTTGATCCTTTTAAACAGCTCCAGCTCCAGCTCCAGCTCCTGCTCCTGCTCTAGCTTCCACCCCAACTCTGTCCATCTAAATCTCACGCTTTACACTCTCCTAGAACGCAGATTCAACAAGCCAGATCCCCCTGCGTTAATACCCTCATACGTCGGCTTAGATACTAATCATACACAAGTATTCAAGTATCAACTTGTCCTATACACTCTTCTTCTTTTACAATGTCGGATAGAATCCCAGCACTTGTAAGTCTGCCTGCTCGCACCATACTTCCTTCCGGATCTCGCTAATACCTATGTTATGCTCCCGTGATATTAAGGCTCGCGACAAGGTCAGCGACCGTGCAAAAAAGACGCTTGACTTGGTCGCAAAGTTCGTCGTTGACGAATGCATTCCGTATGTTCGCCCTGTTCTATCATTCTCTTATTCTCGCTAACATCGGTGTCCTCCTAGTGCTGATCCTGTCTTGAATGCGCAGATTGGCGTCGGCGATGCGCGCTGGGAATCCCACCCCGCCGTGATTGAAGAGCTCAAGACCAAAGCACGCCAACAGGGCCTGTGGAACTTGTTCCTTCCTACGGGCGCGTATAGCCAGGGTGCAGGCTTTACAAACCTCGAGTACGGCCTGATGGCCGAATGGACAGGGCGGTCACATGTGGCGGCCGAGGCTATGAACTGTGCGGCCCCTGATACAGGCAACATGGAGGTACTGGCAAAGTACGGCAACGATGCGCAAAAGACCCGCTGGTTGGAGCCCCTCCTCCAGGGGCATATCCGGTCGGCATTTCTAATGACAGAACCGGCCGTGGCGTCGTCAGATGCGACAAACATTGAGCTTAATATTCGCCAGGAGGGCGATTGCTTTGTGCTCAACGGGCAGGTGCGTGATACATGAAAGACTACAGCATGAGACGACGATAATGCGGAAAGGCTAACAGGCAATACAGAAATGGTGGTCAAGCGGCGCTGGCGATCCGCGTTGCAAGTTATACATTGTCATGGGCAAAACCGATGCCAAGAACCCCAGCCCGTACAAGCAACAGTCAGTGATTCTTGTGCCATCAGACACTCCAGGCATAACCATCAACCGCATGCTCTCCGTCTACGGCTACGACGATGCGCCACACGGCCATGGCCACATTACGTTCAAAGATGTGCGCGTGCCAGCTGCCAATCTTGTGCTTGGCGAGGGCCGCGGGTTTGAAATCATTCAGGGCCGTCTTGGGCCAGGCCGTATTCACCATGCGATGCGGACAATCGGTGCAGTAAGTGAACAAAGAATACAAGCTGGAGATGGAGGGGGAAACACTGGCTGACCAACTACGTACACGACAGGCAGAACAGGCGCTTGACTGGATGATCATGCGTATCAACGACACCAAGCGAACGCCGTTTGGCAAGCTTCTCAAAGAGCACGGCGTCGTGCTCGAATGGGTCGCTAAATCACGTCTAGAAATCGACGCTGCACGACTCGTTGTTCTCAATGCTGCTATGCAGATGGACGAGCTAGGCCCAAAGAAAGCCCTTAAAGAGATTGCTGAAGCCAAGATACTGGCGCCCAAAACAGCGCTAGACGTAATTGACCGTGCAGTCCAGGCCTTTGGTGCCGCTGGTGTGTCTCAGGACACGCCATTGGCAGCCAGCTGGGCGGGCATTCGCACGCTGCGCATTGCCGATGGGCCCGACGAAGTGCATCTACAGCAGATGGGCCGCAATGAGGCTAAACGTGGGACTGAGGTCGCCGAGACTATACTGCGACAGAAGAGGAAGACCGAGGAGCTTTTGAAGGCATGGAAGTTAGAGCGGAACGAGCCAGGGACAAAGATCCAGCGGCAGCGAAGCGAAAGCAAGTTGTAAAGGATCAAGGAGACGAGGGCAGAGAGGAACGACAACCGTTGCATTGTTGCAATGAAACAGTATAGGGGTTGCAATATGAGGGCATAATAACCACACAGCAGAGTACAGATGCTGGTACTTGCGTTCCAGACGCCAAATGGTACTCCATGGCCTTTCCGTAGTATCTTAGGGTTGTATCTAAACCCAGCTCCGCTGCAGGCTCCGTCTCTATAGCAACGAGGTGATCCAGACATAGCCCCACTTCTTATTTTCATTCTTTGTTCTGAAGGCACCAGTAAAATTCTCTTTAGGCTGTGCTGCAGGTGCTGCAGGTGCTGTAGGGCATGTTTTAGGGCTCTTGAAGAGCCTTCCGTTTGTGGAGGGCAGAGTACTTTAGCTCTTAGCATTCCCTGCACTGGTCGGTCTGGCATGTTTAGTTTGGTGCAAGTCAAGCAAGCTTAAACATATTAAAAGCATTAAAGTAGAACAACAAAAAGAACTGTTTCCTTTTCCTTTTCCTCTTCCATCTCTCATCTCTTTCTTGTTGATTAACTATCTTCTATTCCATATTTCTGCTTCGCTTAGCTTAGCTTAGCCATTGCCGTTGACTACTACAAGTTCCATCTCTGCAACAATCTCGCTATTCCAACCACTCTCGCCATCTTCTCCATTATCCTTCAACTCCTTTCACAATGTCAGCTGTTCTCTCGGACCAAACCCTCGTAGACGCCACTGTCGCTTCTGCTGGCGGCACGGGCAAGCCGGGTATCAAGAGCATGGATTACCATCGTCAGATGCTGCAGAATAAGATGAAATCCGAAGAGTAAGTATCTCTCTCTTGACTTGCTGTCGCAAAGGTCGATCGAATACTAATGTAAATTCTCCCCTCTTTGAAGATCCCAAAAGTTCGTCTCGCCTTCCGACAACGTCATGAGCCCCTGTACCCAGAAGCTTAATGCCCTGCGTACCAAGCAGGCTGCCCGTATGAAGCCCCGCTCGCTATTTGCTACCGCCACATCGGCGCGGAAGCTCGTTGAGGGCGACGATATGTTTGCTCCCAAGAAGTCGACATCGTCGTAAACGGGCTGCCTGCTTGTCCCTTTGCCCGTTCGGCCTGTGGCCCTTTCGTCTTCCCGCTTGGCTTGTTTTGGCTGGCTTTTTTCTATTCCAGACGTCCGTCCCTGTTTTTGTTTCCACTATTGCTTACCTACTACACCTTTGCCTTTTTGTATTACTGTTAGGGGGTCTCTTTTTTGGGGAGGAAACGCGAGTTGCGTCTTGTCATGTCTTGCTTCGGTATGACATGGGGGCTTCTCTCTTGTGATATTTATTTTGCTCTTGCGGCGTTCGTGGTGTTCATTGGATATAGACGTATACACACTGGATTATCATTTATTTCTATCCTACTTTTTATTCGGTCCCTCATTTCTCTCTCTAGCAAAGCCTAAGCCCTCCAGCCACTGCAAATGTACACCACATCCTCGTCGCACACCGTATGGCCTAAGCCCGTCCGCTGCGGAATGTGTCTCGCACTTGCGCCCCACACGAGAGCGTACTTGAAGGTGTCTTTGAGGTTGCGATGGATGCGATCGCACACGTCTTCAATAGTGCTGTTGCTGCGTACAATCAAGGCCTCGTCAAAGGACGGGTCGATGCCTTTACGTTTAGTGTAGATGCGAACAAGCTGTAGCTCCTCCCAGCAGCGGTCGATGACGTCCGTGATGCCCAGATCTAGTTCACACGACATCACGACGGTGTGTGGCTCGCGCGCTAGCTTGTCGAGGAAATCAAGTGACACGCTGTCGATCTTGTTGTACACGTACAGGCACTTTATGTACTTGCGGTGGTCCTTCATAATAACGTCAATGAGGTCATCAACGGTGCAGTTCTCGTCGCGCACGAGCACTTCGCAGTTGAGAATCTTGTAGTCACGAAGGATGTTCATGACCATTTTCTCATCCATGGCCTTAGGGGGCGACTGGAAGGTGATTTTCATGCCGCCCGCTTTTTTGGCCTTGAGGTAGATGTTTCTGGAAAGGCCAGTTAGATTTTGTGTTCTTATTGGGCTTTGTTTGTTGCTGTTGGCTGCACTTACGGCGGTTCCCGGTTCAGTCTGATTCCCACCGCCTCCAGCTCGGCCTCCAACAATGCCCTTTGCTCTGCACGCTTCGTAGCGTCCAAGACCATCAAAATTAGATCGCTCGTCTTGGCAGCCGAGATGACCTGGCGACCACGACCCTTGCCCTCGGACGCACCCTCGATGATTCCGGGCAGATCTAGCAGTTGGATCTCGGCGCCACCGTACTCCAGCACACCAGGAATAGCTGTAAGCGTCGTAAAGGCGTATGATGCTACCTCGGATCGCGTCTTGGTCACTTTGGAAAGGAATGTCGACTTGCCTACAGATGGGAAGCCGACAAGAGATATTCTAGCATCACCACTTTTGCTCACGTCAAAGCCAGCACCTGGACCACCACCACTGCCAGGACCAGGCTCAAGCAGCTGAGCACGTAGACGAGCAAGTTTACTGATTCGTTTGTTAGCACAATAATGTGAAGGCACAAGGGAATGGGGGATGAGTAGAGAACCCTCCTGTCCTTAGATTGGACCTACCCCTTTAATAGACCAAGATGATACTCTAGACGAAGTCGTTAGAAAGGCTATGTCAACAAGAATCCCGTTACAGAGCTTCGCCGTGACCTACCCGTTGCCTTGTTCTCTGTGAGATGGAGAGACAAAGATTGATGTTAGTTAACCCTGAACCCTAATAGCATAGCCACGATAGCTCTGGGAATCATGACCAGAGACCTTTTTCCTTGGTCCCGGCTCTGAATAAGCTAGTTTGCAAAGTGTGTCTTACTCTGCGTCTTGCGCATCTCCTCCTCAATCCTAAAATGGTTCACAGCAAGATTGGTTAGCTATGTTGAATCTCATCTGCCTTGCACGATTTGCCCCGCAAAGCTAGCTGGGAATGAACGAGGGGGGGGGGGAATGACAAACTCCTTGATCTTCTCTGTGATGTTCACCATTTTGGCGGTTGGCGTAGGTGTTTCGACTCCGGATAAAAAGAAATAAGTTCCAAACTCCTCACGAAGCTTCAGTTTGGCCGGGTGAAAACGATGTTGATGGTGCGGTTTTGCAGACAAGCTTGAAGTGAATGGCTTAGGGATTTTTCTGGACGGGTGGATTGGTAGCGGACCCACAATAGATACAGTACATTACCGCTGGCACAAGGAGTCTATGGGAGAGCTGGCCAAGACCTTCGTGACTATGGCTAAGAAGAGATCTATCAGGTAAATAGATAAGGTTGTGGGAAGCAACTCATTAGCAGCTTTAGAATCTTTTTCAGATGCTTCAACGTGTGTTGTCGTCTTCAACTTTACTTTGACACCCAACGCCACACCCAACGCCACATAAAACGTGGCGCAATTTTTCCTCGCCTGGCTCTCATTCTTCCCTCAAGATTAGCAGCCATCACTTCCTTTGCTGTTTTCATCAAACCATCCAATACATACATGACAATGGCAGATACCGAAATCGATAGCATGGCGGATCCTTTAAAAACGCAGGATATTGTGTCGACAACTGGCAACGATGACACGACCACCTCAACAGATCTGGTCAGCGGCGATAATAACAGCAACGAGAGCGGTCGCAAAGTGAAGAAGATCATTCGCAAAAAACGGCGGCCAGCTCGACCCCAAGTCGACCCGGCATTTATCACGTCAGAGCCCCCGCCACAAACAGGCACCATATTCAATATCTGGTACAACAAGTGGTCGGGTGGTGACCGCGAGGACAAGTTCTTGTCGCAGACACATGCCAAGGGCCGGTGCAATATCGCTAAAGACAGTGGATTCACACGCGCTGATGGCGTAGCGGGCAGCTTTTTCTGCTTGTTCTTTGCCCGTGGTATTTGCCCTAAGGGCCAGGATTGCTTGTATCTTCACCGCTTGCCGACCATTCACGACATGTTTAACCCGAACGTCGATTGTTTCGGTCGTGACAAGTTTTCGGATTATCGCGATGATATGGGTGGTGTGGGAAGCTTTATGCGACAGAATCGCACTATCTACGTGGGAAGGATACACGTGACAGACGATGTGGAAGAGGTGGTGGCGCGGCATTTTGCCGAGTGGGGACAGGTCGAACGCAGTAAGTTACGATTTAGGGTCCCTTCGCAAGACGTACTTTTACGCGTAGGTTGGCGGACATAGGCGCATGCTAACTCTTTCGTTTTCTTCCATAACCCAGTCCGCGTCCTCAATGCCCGTGGTGTCGCCTTCATCACCTACACTAATGAAGCCAACGCACAATTCGCCAAAGAATCCATGGCGCATCAATCACTCGATCACGACGAAGTGCTGAACGTACGTTGGGCCACGGCCGATCCGAACCCCATGGCACAGGCTCGCGAAGCCCGTCGCATAGAAGAGCAAGCGGCCGAGGCTATCCGCCGTGCGCTGCCGGCCGAGTTTGTAGCTGAGATTGAAGGCCGTGATCCCGAAGCGCGCAAACGCCGCAAGATTCTCAGCAGCTACGGACTAGATGGTTACGAGGCCCCCGATGATGTGCATTTTTCGCGCGGCGAGAATGCGGTCAACCCGCTTGGTCGTCAGGGTTATGAGGTCGAGGGGAGGGAGGAGAGCTTGATGTTAGAAGAGGCGCCCTTACAGAGCGAGGGCAAGGAGCAACAGCAGGAGGATACAGCGGTGGCTTCAGCCGCAGGGTTTTTGTCGAGTAGTACGCTGGCGGCACTGGGAACGGGTGTGGTGTCAGTGGCTGTCAAGCCGAAAAAGGAGGCGTCAGGGCCGCTAGTGGCGTATGACAGTGATGACGATGAGGATGAAGACTGAGTGAAAACGGGAGATGGCTTGGTTTTTACGTATCGCATACACATAGCAAACAGATATACGGCGTCATGGGAGTTTAGTTTTCTGGAATAACAGCGGTAATAAAGGATCCGGCCAAATGTAGTTGACCATGACATGGAGAGTACGTGGTGTCAAGAATGCTGCATAAATGACCAACTGTTCGTTCGTCTCTAGCTGTTAAAAATCCGTGAGTACAGTAGCTCGTGTCGCCCCATCCACAGGTCCATTACTGGCACCGTTTGTCCGGCCTTTTCGTATGGTGTATGTACCTCCCGATCGATAGCTTTATTAACTAGCTCCAACACCTCAGTACTAGCCAGAACCTTTTGCGCCTGGAATGGCCCAAACATATTAGCCCGCACAGCTGCTGACAGGAGTGCCTTGATGTGGGCCAGCACAAATACATACGCGGCCTGCCGCTCGGGTAAGCCAACGAGTCGTGAGACACAGCCAAACACGGGGGCCAAGTGGCCGCTGGCTCGTGGAATATCGCCGGGACGGTGGAACTTGGGGACGGTTTTCATCAGTGCACAGAACGGTGCAAGGGTGATACGGGCTGTGTCACTAGCCGCGGGTAAAAATGACTTTTCCCATACGGCTAGCAGAGCACGGCCTTGTGCGGTGCTAGCACGTCGGCCTACGGTGCACACGAGAGCAGCATCGAACGCGTCATCGATTGCGGCGATATCAGCAGGTTTGCGGAAGGCCGCAAGCGCGTAGGGCAGCGTGGTAGCGGCAAAGGAGTCAATGCTCAGTGGGAGGAAGGAGTTGAAGGTTCCCCGTGTGTGGGCTACATAGGATTCAAGACCGCTGCTGAAGGCGAACGCTCCTAGGGGTAGAGCAGAATCAGCAAGAAGGAGAAGGAAATGTTCACTGAGAGAGGCTGCAGATGGAGAGGAGAGAGTTAGTACATAGGTAACAAAGACATAGAAAAGAAAGAGACTTTCATGCAGATGTAGTAGGACTAGACGAAATAGCGTCAGTGTGCTCGGTGCGCTCGGCGCGGGTGGGGTTTAGGGCCTGTAAACTTTTCTTGGCAGCCTCGAGCTGAGCTTCTAGCCGGCGAACCTCAGATTCGGCGGCATACACAGCGGCAAGGGCATCGTCCGGAACAGATCTGTCCACCGACAGACCAGCACAGTCACGATTAGGAGGAAGCAGGGGGTAGGACGGAGCGTGCATGCTTAGTAGCGAGAGGGTTAAGCTGGATGAGAAAACCTAGGGGCGAACTTGGTGAGCTTTTATCAGATGGGCTTATCCAGGGTCATGTGCAATACAGATGCAGCCCAAACCGAAGTATCACGAAGACAATTAATTATTATACAAAAAAGCTTTGAGCGAGGGTCGAAAATTAGAAAAATCTTTTTTTTTCATTAAATGAAAGTATTATGCAAGTTTATACACTATCTACAGTAGCAGCGGTTCGTTCCACTGCGTAATCAAAGCACACATACAAATCCAACGCCCAAGCTATAGCCAAGACCCAAAAAGAAAACAGCAGAACAAAAACAAGAAAAGACATCCAGTCATCCGTCGTCGGCATATCAACAACGGCGCTGATAGCCCCTGTAGACCGCCTAGTCTTCAATCTCCCCCTCGTCGCCGCACATCCCACCGTACTTTCTCGGCGCGTCTCTTTTCAATCCGTGCTAGAGCTGCCTCGCGCCTGTCGGGCGGTAGGGCCGTCCGTGACGCGGCGCTAGATGCAGTGGTGGTAGTGCTTAGGATTGGGGGAGAGGTAGACCCCACGCTCGTAAAATACGACTTTTCCTTTTCCCTTTCCCTTTCCTTTTCCCTTTCCCTCTCCCTCTCCCTGTCTCTCTCTCTTCCTTTGTCCTTGACGCCGTCCCGCTCTCTCTCCCTTTCTCGGCTAACTTCAAAATCTCTACTCCGTTTGTATGCGTGATGGCCCCTTTTAGAGGGCAAGATTGGCACTGCGTCGAATTTGATTTTTTCCTCTTTCTCCCCTAGTGGCGGTCTATTCTCCTGCAGGCGTGTTGTGCTCGTGCCCCTTGCCGGTCTTAACGGGCTGCTCCGATCTGTTGCTGTCGCGTCAGGGCGGAAATCCAAGGAAATATCGGTATCGTCGCGGGCCTGGTCTCGTGTCTTGCGCCACTGCCGAGCTTTGAGAAGCGGATCAAGCTCGTCTTTAGGAAGTGAAGTTGACGGGGGCAGTGTCAGGGTTGCCGTATCATTGTTTTGCGATGTATTTGATATAGAGGCTGGCTTGCGGCTGAGACTGCGCATGAGCCCACGCAAAGGGCCCGTTTTTTCATCCGCATCATTTTCATCTGTAGGCGGACTTGTAGTACTAGCCACCGCTGCTCCACTGCTAGCACTAGGTGGAACAGACGGAATGCTACTCCTTGGCTTTTCCTTAACTGCGGAAACCGGCGTCCGGCTGACATCAGGCGTTCCTTTGCGCTTGAGCACACGTACATCATCTTGCAGCTGTGCAATCTTGTCTGTTGCACGTTCCAAAACACGCTTGGCATCTTCGCTACGCGTGTGCGCATCGTCACGGAACTCCTCAAACTCCTTCTTGACCTGACGCAGATTGTCATCCTTGCGGCGTGACTCTTCGCGAGCCTCGCGCAGTTGGCGCTTAATATCTTCCACACGAGCATCATCAGCTGGTCTGCTGGCTGTCTGCGTCTTGAGTCTCTTGTTGTCTTCCTCTAGGCGGCTGAGCTTGCGCTCCGATGAAGCTAGTTCCGCCTTTAGTCGGTCTATTTCGCGCCGTAGCTCGTTGACTTCACGTAGCTGCGACTTGGCCCTACGAAGCTCGCGCTGTGTGTCGAGTTGTGACCCCGATGAACGAGAAGCCAGTGAGCTGCGGGTGGAGCGATCTTTGAGCAAGGATTCAAGCTCCGTCACCTGACGCTTATAGTCGGCAGCAAGGGTTGTCTGTGCAGCCAGATTTTTCAGCAGCTCTGCATAGTTCTCATCATCCGTGGTTGAGCTGTTGGGACGTCGTGCCGAAACTTGGATGTTTAGGTCGGCGACTTTGCGCTCTAGTTCAGCCACTCGGCTCTTCTCCTGGTCTAGTTTTGTAGACAACTGCATGTTTTCGTCGTCTTTGGCCTTGGCATATGACTTTGACAGCTCCTTGTGCTTTAGCAGCTTTTCCATCGTGGCCAACGCTTCGGTGCGGTACTTATCATGCTCCCGTTTCCAGTACTTGCCAGATTCTGAGCGAGGCTCGGCCATATCGAGGGTGACGTCATTCGAACTGTTTTGGTAGCTAGTATTTTGCTTGTCGGTTACATCTTCGTCCTCCCACTCATCGGCGCTATTATCGGGGTCTGGAGCGGAGTAGGTCGAGCGTGAGGTTGATGATGATGGCGGGGTTTTCTTAGACTTGGACTTTTCGAGTGCTTCGAATAACGGGGTGCGTTTGCGGCCAGCCAGGGTCTCTTTGCGTAGGCTACCAGTCGAAGCGCTCTTCTGCAAGACCTCGTGATTAAAGGATACCTTTTTGCGACGAGACGCACCAGTGCCAGGCGTCAGCAAGATTCCAGGAGGTCTGGTAGGGGTTCGGTTCATGGTGATGTCTTGGGATCGGCCGGTATAGTCAAGCGTAGTCTGGGTGTCATCTTGGCCGACAGTGCCGCCTGGCGTTGGAGAGCCAAACAGTGCGCTTTTGAAGGCTCGCGCAGCAAAGACTGGGGCAGGAGTATCAGGGCCTTGGTCGATTTGGGTGGTGTCACCTGGAAGCACAAGGTCGGTCAGTAGTGAGTAGCGAGTGGCTGTGGGCCATTATAAGAGGCAGAAGTCTAGACACCTAGACACACTTCACTTTCCTCTGGCTACGTTACTATTGGGTTGTCTCACCATAGTCGTCAGAATTGTTGGGAGCGTTGCCTTGGGCGCGTCGCATCATCCAGCCTAGCATGGCTGCGAGGAATGGCTTCTGACCGATACGTACGTATATGCGCGCAGTAACAAAGGGGATGGATATTATCGGGTTGTAAAGGGAAATTCGGGGCAGCAGGCCGGCTTGATTGCAGAGTAGTACAGGGTCGGTGGAGGCCGGGGCAATTGGTGGGGTGGAGAGGACGGTTAAGCATGTGCATAGGGCACTTCGGCGTCAAGCTGGCTTGTGATGTAGTGGCCGGGGCGTGATTAAAAAAAAGGCAAGGCGGCAGGGCGGTAGGGCGGCGAATTGTTTACTTTTTTCTGGCGCTAGCCAATGAAAAGTACGGAAATTGCTGAGGAACACGGTATCCACTTTTTCGTCAATGACAAGATCAGCACGCGACAAACTTCAAAGATAGATCGATCATAGTAGAGTGTGCTGGGTTTATGCTGAGCTGCCTTGCCCGCTTTGATCTAATTGTATAAAAATAACCCTGATCAAGAATAGCCTATGTTGGGTATGATAATTAAGCAAGAAACCATTGGTGTGCGAATAGGAGACCTCGTTATTGTAGCTTGCCTAGCTCAAACTTGATCCAGCCGTGCCTGGCTGTATAAACTGAGCCTTAGGCTTCCTAGGCATAGGCTATCAGCCAACCAGCTATAAAACTAGGCTGCCTCTCCACTGTAGCAGCCTGTAGCAGCCTGTAGTAGATAGCCTTGGTTAAGGCTGACCCCAGCCAAGACCAACATCTCTTCCAATACCCTTCACGATCTTTATGTTTTCAGCCTCAAACTCAGAAAGCCACACCACAAAATCTAGCCTCGCCTCTTTTCCCTTCTCCCATTTCGTTTTATTGCCCTGCCAACAGCCATCAGCCCAAAAATTTCAATCATCAAACTCCCATATTACTAAGCAACATACGCGCCTTCCAAGCTATGAGGCCCCAAAGCCCCATCCAACCCTAACGAAGTACACTGTAGCCTTACTGTGTACTGCGTGCTTCGGCCTGCGGACAGGACAGTGTGAATTATTGCCTAATTTTCTGGCGCACTTTGGAAAACTCCAGATCAAGACGAGCAAAAGTGACCCCG
Organism: Ceratocystis destructans; assembly: GCA_038407095.1. Taxonomy (NCBI): domain Eukaryota; kingdom Fungi; phylum Ascomycota; class Sordariomycetes; order Microascales; family Ceratocystidaceae; genus Ceratocystis; species Ceratocystis destructans. The sequence continues at coordinate 12,402 of JAXASZ010001169.1, forward strand.
CCAAAAAGCTTCAAGCTCTAGGCTGCGTCGAGCTTTTGCTCTTCTCTTCCTTTTCTCTTCTACTTCCATCTTAGCTTCACTGTCATCACTGCTGAAGATCGTGCTGTGTTTTCCCATTGACTAGCTACAGGACAGTGGCGACAATCCCGAGGGAGAAGAAAGAGTGATCATTCTCCTCTTGCTAATTGTCCATCACTGTCATTATCTACAAGTTCAATCTACTTCACCCGAATATCTCTTCTACTATCGCACACCCATTGCCTACTCCCAATGTTCACCGGCCGTATGCTAGATGTCTCTGGCCTTTGCCTGTGACCTCTCATACAACCTACTAGCTAATCAGGGGCACCCCGCCTGGAATCTCTAGCTGGAGAACTCTGTTTTATAAAACATGACTGCCCGGAAAACCCCCAAGACAGGGAAGCATGCCTCTTCTCTCCACACTCGTAAAACACCGACAAACGCGAACGGTGCGACTGCTGCCGTTTCTTCTACCCCGGCATCGGCATCGGCTGGCTCCGGGTCTGGCCCCGGTGCAGCTACTCCGCCTATCGGAGTCAAGGGCAAGGAAAACATCTTTCCCGATCTAAAGACTCGCAAGAAGGCCCCCGAAAGGCTTAATTACGAAGAACTGCAGGCTAATGAAATCATTGTGTTGGAGTCGGCCTACTTTGACAACTTTCGTCGACTCGATGAAGGGCATTCGGCCTGGAAGGTAAGTCTTTACCTCTTCCTGTGCCCTCCTTCATTACCACTCACTGCTTATTAACATCCTCTCAGAAAACAGAGCCCAGCTTCGAAATCCGTCTCGTGTCCAACATAGACGCTGACTTTGCCCTTACTCTCCATGTCGTCTTTACTGCCACTTACCCCCGGTCTCCGCCGTTGCTGACCCTCAAAGACTACTCCACCCTGCGCCCAGCTGCGCTCTTCAAAGTACAGAAGTATATTGAGACTGAGCCCCGAAACCATGTACATGAAGACGAGATGATGATGACCATAGCCCTGGGCATCGAGGAGATTCTCAACACTGCTGCCCAGGCCAAGCTCGACGGCAATGAGAGGTCCTTGGAGCTTGAACGTGCCGACCACGAAGCCCGTCTTGCCGAGCGTGCCCAACTTATGGAGCAGGAAGCCAACAAACGTCGGCTGCAGGAACAAGAAGAGGAAAAACAGGCTTGGGCCCGCCAGCTGCAAGACGAGAAGAAGCGCCAGACTGAGACTAGCAAAAAGATGCTCCGTCAACGCGGTAGCCTTGCCTCGGCCCTCAATTCGGCTAAAAACACTTCGGTCAAACACGAGCCCGACTTGGCCTTTGATCAACTCTGCGCTGTTAAGGATGCATCCGGTAACACCAATTCCTTCCTTAGCGTGGCTGAAAAGACCCCGTTCAAGGACGGTTCTGTATCCAAGCTGTCTAAAGTGCGCCCAATTCTCATTGAGGGTCGACACGCCCCATCTCTGCTACTTAAAGAGACAATGGTACGCTGCTCTGGCAAGACGGCCTCGCAGGCTCAGGATCAGATTCAGCATCTTGAGCAGAAACTGATCAAGCTCCAGGAAATGTCACACCCGTGTATTGTTGAGCTATTAGCCTATAAGATTGAGAGAGACCGGACCATACAAGACACGCCCACCTGGAACGTTAGCATTCTAACACCGCTGGCTGAGCGCGGCTCCCTTGAAGAACTGTTGGAGCTCACGGGCAGTCTTAATATTGTCAAGGTCCGTGCTTGGACACGCGATCTGCTAGATGCATTGTCGTATCTGCACAACCGCGGTATAATCCACCAGGATATCCATCCACGCAATGTTCTTCTGTTCCGCGACGAGCGCACTAATGATGTCGGCTTGAAGCTGGCTGATATTTCGTATCAGCGCGAGTTCCACAATATCAATGATCAGAATAAGTCTCTTCCGAGTGTTGGCACTGCGCGATCGGCGTATTGGCTGGCTCCTGAACTGGCTATTGACACACGCGCTACACCCACGCAAAAGTCCGATGTGTGGGATTTTGGCGTCGTGTTCCTTCAGCTCATTTTTGGCCTTGACGTGCCGCTCAAGCACACATCGCCTACGTCTCTTCAAGAGTCGATGGACCTGTCACCACCACTACGTGAGCTTGTATCGCGCTTCTTTAAGAGTAATGCTAAGAAGCGGCCGCGGGCTTTTGAACTTAGCTCAAGCGAGTTTCTGGCTACCGATGCACCTGTCATGGCACGTGACGTGCCGCCCATGCCCGACATATCTACGATTGCCACTCTTTCTTCCTCCATCCCCACGCGTCTGCGGCGCGACTCAATGACTAGAGGCCTCACGCAGTCCCGCTACGCCGAAGACTTTGTTGAGGAGGGCTTGCTAGGCAAAGGCGCTTTTGGCCAAGTTGTCAAGGCGCGTAAGAAGCTGGACGGCCAGTTTTATGCTATCAAAAAGGTCACGCAGCGGAGTCATGCAAGTCTGACTGAGACGCTCAAGGAAGTCCGCTTGCTGTCACGAATCAGTCATCCAGCTGTTGTTCGCTACTACAACACGTGGGTCGAAGAGGTGCCTGATATTTCTGATATCAGCAGCAGCGCTAGTGCTGATGATGCCAGTGAGCTCTCTGACATTGAAGAAGACTCGCACTCACAGGCATCGCAGGCCTCTGGCCACACCATCTCGGCAGCACCTAATGCTGTTTTTGAGGCAAGCAAGTCAGGCCTAGACTTTATCTCTACGAGCCAGCCGGACGTCATCTTTGGCTATGATACTGACGATGAGGATGTCCATAAGGAATGCGAAGAGGAGGAAGATGAGGAAGACGAGGACGACGAGGAGACTACAGAGGACGATGGCGACGACAATGCTATTGAGTCTGACGAGTCTGACGACCATGAGACCGACTCGGTAGCCTCATCCAACCGGCCCGGTCGTGGGACCTCCAAGGTCAAATCCATGCCGATCCGCATTCCGGCACGCAAAGCTAACGCTGCTCTCCACAACGCGCCGCCACCAGCATCAGTATCGGCATCTCGCCATCCGTTCCGCACGATTCTATACATTTCCATGGAGTACTGCGACCAGCGTACGCTGCGCTATCTGATCGCCCGCAACATTTACACCCATCCTAACAAGGTCTGGCGACTGTTTCGGCAGATCCTCGAGGGCCTGGCTCACATTCACGCTCTCCGTATTGTGCATCGTGACCTGAAGCCTGAAAACATATTTATTAGCCAGGGGGACGATGGCCTGGACAATGTCAAAATCGGCGACTTTGGCCTTGCCACCAGCGGGCACTTTGTTGTGGACAAGCGTGCTAACGACTCGCAGGTCCTGGCTGACATGGGGACTAAAAGCATTGGCACTGCCTTTTATGCAGCACCCGAAGTGCGCTCGGCCGCACGTGGCTCATACAGCTCCAAGGTTGACATGTACTCCCTAGGACTCATCTTTTTCGAGATGTGTACGATGCCATGCGAGTCAGTAATGGAGCGCATTCAAGTAACTGAATCATTGCGTCAGGTACCGCCTGTTCTACCCGATACACGTATACCAACCGACAAAGTCCAGCAGGGAATTATCCTGTCGTTGCTGACACACGATCCCGAAACTCGGCCATCTGCCGGCGAGCTCCTCAAGAGCGGGCTTTTGCCCGTGCAGATGGAGGGCGAGGCGATTAAGCGTGCTCTAGCCGGTATCTCTGACCCTAACTCGCAGTATTATGAGGGCATGCTGCAGACCATCTTCGCACGGCCCGTTGAGGCCATTAAAGACTACAACTGGGCCAGCATTAGCTCTAATTCTAGTCCAGACCCCAAGTCGATTCTAGCACAATCAGTAGCCCGGGCTACTCTGGGCGAAATCTTCCGTCGGCATGGCGCTCTTGAAATATCCAAGGCCGAGATATATCCCCGCGCGCGGAACTACTATCCTGATAACTCGACGGTCTACTGCGTGTTGGGTCCTAATGGGACAGTGCTGCAGATGCCCTTCGATCTGACACTAGGCCATGCTCGCTACCTGGCTACCTATCCTGATGCGGTGGCCTCGCGCACTTACGCATTTGGCTCTGTCTTTCGTAATCGGCTGGCCAATGCACCGCCTGAAATCACGGGCGAAGTAGACTTTGACATAGTCACGACGGACAGTCTAGACCTGGCGCTCAAGGAGGCCGAGACCATCAAGGTGCTGGACGAGATCGCGGGAGCGTTCCCGCGGCTGGCACAAGGCAAAATACGCATTATGGTCAGCCATTCGCAAATACTGCAGACCATCTTTGATTACTGCAAGGTTGACAAGAGCTCCCGACGGGCTGCGGCACAGATCTTGACGTCGTTGAATATTGGCAGAGTCACATTCAACTCGCTCAGGACTCAGCTGCGCGATCCGTCGGTGGGTGTTTCGGCAACGAGTGTGGATGGGCTGGCGCGGTTTGATTGGACAGGTGAGTTTTGAAAGTGAGAAGGAATAGAGACAAGGAAACAGAAGAGAAGCTGGCAAGGTCAAAGAGGACGAAGACGGGACTGATGACTTAACTTGCTAACTAATTCTTTAACAGGACAACCAAATGCCGCCCTTTCTCAACTCAAGGCCCTTCTAAATGATGACGACACCAACTATTACCGCCAGCTTCTGCCTACCATTGCGCACATCAAAGAAGTCCTCGAATACTGCAAGCGCCTCAAGGTCAAGACCAAGATTCACATCCATCCATTAGGCGCCATCAAAGAGGACTTCTACACTGACGGCATCATGTTTTCGCTAATCTCTGAGGACGGGCCTAAGCAGGTATTGGCAGCCGGCGGCCGCTACGACGCGCTGATTAAGGCTCACCGGCCTAAGATGGTCGTTTCCGGTGGTGGCGGACTGCAAGAGCGCCACGCTGTCGGCTTTAGCTTGGCTTGGGAGCGGCTGACGCGCGTGCAGAAGCCAGTGAATAAGTTCAAGAAAAAGGCAAGCCGTATGGCGGCAACCGAGGATATGCTAAGTATCTCGTCATCACGGGTAAGTGAATTTTTAGGAGATGAACAACACTGAGCTGGTGTCTGTTTGTTGCTTTGTAACTAACGTACTTTTGTCTCTTCTTGTATATGTCCTACAGTGTGATGTCCTGGTTGCCAGCTTTGATCCCGAACTACTTCGTTCCACGGGCTTAGAGATTTTGCATACCCTTTGGGCACACAACATCGGGGCTGAACTAGCCTCTGATGCTCGTACAACCGAAGAGCTAATGACACGCTACCGTGATGACTCGGTTTCGTGGCTAGTCATTGTCAAGCCCGAGCAGCTGAAAATCAAAAGTCTGTGGACTAAAGATGTGCCAGATGTCGAAATGAGCGTCAGCGCAGTGCAGTTGATTGTGTACTTGCGTGCAGAAATGCGCGAGAAAGATAGCAAGGCCGCTTCAAAGGTTAAGAATGTCGTTGCACAGCAGCAGCAGAGTGCCGAACTGGGCACTGGCAGTGGGCAACGCGGAGGTCGCGAGCAGGGCGTGGTCGTGCTGGTTGCTCAGACTAGAAGCAAGAAGTTTAACCGGTTGAGTAAGTATACCTGTGGGGGGAGTGCCGGAGTCCGAAAGGCCATGAGAGAAAACGAAACTCTACTAACCCTTGTACCTTTCCTCTTGATCAACAGACGTCATAGAACAAGCGAACGCTGGTGCCGCGGCACTGACCAAGTCCTTTCTTGAGGGCCGTATCTTGGCCATTGAGACACAGGATCGCGTGGTGCAATTAGTTAGCGAGACAGCCTTATCAGATGCCGAGAGCTGGCGCCGTGTTGAGCAGGCAGTGCCGATGAACGAACGGTCCTACATGCGAGAAGTGCATGCAACATTAGAGGACTTTCGCAGCGAGTTTCTGCACGCCCAGGGCTCGCGACATGCGTTCATCTTTAATTTCAGAACGGGCCTGACTATTTATTACGATTTGGGGAGATGAGAGACGGAGCAATACCAACAGGAGAAAGGATAGAAAGCGGGAAGTTGAAGGCAGTGTGAACAGAAAGAAGGAGAAAAGAACGGCCGGAGCAGACCAGCATCTACTAATTGTCCCGCTTAGCTTGGCCGGACCGAGCCTTTGTTTTTACGTATCAGATATAAGATTAATATGAAGCAACTCACGACTTTGATGACCTACATTTATCATGACATGGTTCCTACATTTTGATACCGAAGCAATATGCGTCTTTGAGTCTCCCAGACTTAGACTTCTACGGGCACATCTCGGCTCCTGCATCTCTGTTACCAAGAGCTCATGGGCAGCTTGGCTTATTTCGTGCTTACTTATGAACCAAGGAGATATTTGAATTTCGAATTGAGCATGAGATACAAACACGTGGCTTTTCTTACCGAGCATTCTTCTCGTCCTCCTTGTCACCACCCTCATCCACACAGAGACTGATACGCTCCTATGAACGTGGCAAAATCTCCAAGCAGATAACACCGAGGAGGTTTTGCTTTCTTCTGCGTCAAGACTGACGTAGACGCTTGTACTCAATAGCCAGTGAGATTGGAATTGAGAATCTCTGCTAGAGCAATGTGCCCTCGACAGAGAGGACCACAGTGATATAAGCCAGAGCCTCAATGCTAGTTGGCCCATTGGAAGACAACATGCATCCATGCTCTGCTGCCTTGCCAGCGATCGTACTTTTAAGCAGACATCCTTCGACTTGGCAGTTTGTTTTTCTTTTTCGGCAAGGCAAGTCTGTTCCTCTACGATCTAAATCTGCTTGCCCTTTTCGGCTTGAGCAGGTCTGTCTGCGGCGCAGGCCTTTGCTTCTTCAGCACAGGCTGCTTCGGCATTGTTGTAGCTTCAGTAGTCGTTTCTGATGTCTCATCAGCTGCCTGCATGTAGTGCTCCAACAAGACGGGTGTGTTCGGCTGATGCGACTGCAGTGTCAAAATGCCATTGTCCATATCTCAGCTAGCCAGAGGCCTTTCCTTGGGAAGATGCACATTCTGAGCGTTCTTGGCTTCACTTCAGCCTATCATCCAGCTGAGCAGGTACCCGACATTTGATGGTAGGTCTATTCGTCAAATGACCAGCGGATTGTATCCCATTGCGAGCAGCGCTCTCTCTGGTCACGCCTGGTTCTGCAGAGGCATTATGGTACTGGGTCTATGCTGTCAAATGCGTACATGCCATTTATTCAGCAATACTCCGGTATAGGCTCGGGCTCTTCTTTTGTTTAAGGGATAGCGAGAGCATCTTAGCCCGGTCGAGGAAGCGCTTGTAAGACGGCTGCTTTGATAGGCCATGCCGCACCACACCACTTACCCACTTACATGATTCGAGGTAATAGCTGACGTAGTGGTGTTTTTCTTATCTCTTATTTTGATCTGCGAATACAAGAGTTGGACTGCGTTCCCCTCTCCTGGCGCTACTGAGCCAAGCTTGGGCGCTGCGTAACAAGAGCCGCGAACTATGAAGCTAGAATACCGCAAGCAGCAGATAGCTAGCTGACTGCGCACAATGGAACTTATTCCGCACAATCAACTGATAAACTGCATTGTGCCTAGAAGTTCAGATGAGAAACGCCCGGAATGATAAATTCTATTACCCCAGTACCCCAGCGCTAGACATCAGCCACTAAGCTTTTAGTGCGAAGCTGGACCTTTGCTGTGGCCGTCTTGCCACTTGGGCCCGTAGTGCTCCATTATACAAGCTCGGCTACCCAGGCTAGAACTCTGGCGATTGCTAATGGAACTCTAGATATCTGTCTAACAAAGGGCTCAGGTATGTGCCTATTCGCCGGCTGCTTTACGACACGACATTCAGTGCTTGGGAAAACTTTAGCAGGTACACACAACAGCAGGCTTTAGCAACCGCAGCAGAATATGACTTCTGATCACACTCACGCCTGTATGGTCCATATATCAGGCAGCGCAAAATAGCTCAGATTGTCGGGGGGTGGGTGTGTAAATATGACAGTGCATTGCCTCTTTGTGCTTGGAAATGATACGAGGCTGCTCAAGCGTGCATGCTGGTTGGAGTGCTGAATTGAATGCCTGGTAGTATGGCTTGTATGGGCCAATAGCCCCTATAGATACAGGCTGATACAGGCCTTGTCCCCAGTAATCCCTTGCAATGCCCCCTGCTATGACCCCCCAATTTCCAAGGCAGCCATTAAATGAAACAACATAAAAGCACTAAGGCTCTGGCTCTGGATATGCCCCCCCAATATTATCACGATTATTGCCTGTCAACCACCAACGTCACCGATGACCATCGCCAGACCTTCAGCCTCGTTATCTACCCTACCCTTGTCAGCCTTGCCTTTTTCTCGCAATCTCCGCACTTCCACCCCGTTTCTCCCCCAAAAGCCCTCTGCTTGCTTGTAATCCACGAGAGACAAGTCCTGGCTCAAGCTTCTCTCCAAACTCTTCGCCTTGCTGTCCCCCCCCCCTCCCCCCCCCCCTCCCCCCCCCCCCCCCCC
>JAXASZ010000374.1:0-20794 GCA_038407095.1 Ceratocystis destructans
AAAGTCTAATAAAAGAAAAAGAATGACAACGGTCATCGGGGTCATAAACGTTGGCGACCATCAACCTGAAAAGAAAAGGTACCAGACCTCAAAGGTACCCCCCCGAGGGTTGTAGGAGGGAGAGTTGGACGCTTACGGGAGAACGGATCTAATGGACTCTTGACAGTGAATAGTGCGGCCAAACCCCGGGCAGCAGCAATGCATCGTCATGTGGCGTAATTGGTGTAGTGGTAACATTAATCGTTGCCATCCAAAGCAATGATTTCGATTAGCCCTGGGTTCGATTCCCAGATTACGCAGCTCGGACAGGTGTATCTACCTCGTTCCTCTTCTTTTTGTTCTTCTGTGTGCGCCGTAATTGATTCTTTTTGTTCATTTACCAGTATCACCAAAAGACGCTATTGTATTGCGCCTTGTTTATGCATGGCCATGGTCATGAACAAAGGGCTTTGTCCGGGAATAACAAGGGCAAAAAACAGCATCCCAAATCCTTTCTGTCCCATGTCTTAGGACAAAGCCACTCTCCCGCATCTGAGCTCGATCCAAATAATCAAGATCAAAGATTAAACAGCATCCGCCTATCTACTAAGCTAGGCAGAAATTGAGAGCTTAGCTCCTCGTTAAAGAGCTTCGCACGCATTACAAAACAGAAATTGCGCATGGACATGAGCCCGAATATGATCAAGGTTAGGTGATACGTGGTGCAAGCATAAGGTAAGGATGCTCCATATCTGCGGGCGTCAGAGATCAAACGGCGGCTCCCGTGTTTGCTGTATTCAGCATCCCCTCACTGGACTTCCATAGCCATAAGATGGCATGTTCTGGACGGGAGGGGCATGGACAATGTGGTCTTCTGACAGGTGAGCGTCAAGAATCAAATTCAGGCTGCGCAAAAAAGAAGTGTGGCTGATTTTGATTTGTATATATTTGACAAAAAGAAATGTGGCGTTGTTGTGAATTATTTATATACGCAAGAATATCATGATTTCGAAGTGATTCCGGGCGGTTGGTTTAGGGGTATAACGTTTGCTTCGCATCTCCTGCGAACCTGCGAAAGGTCACGGGTTCGATTCCCGTACTGTCCATTCATTTTTGCCCGGCGTTACCAGTGGCAAGACCAGCGTAACACTTTCCACCATCTTCATGAGCACGATGAGAAGCATGGCGTTGTGCTGTATGTTCATTTTTTTTTGTCCCAAGGGAAAATACTATGTGGAGAACACAAAACAAAGCCCCAGCATCTTTAACATTCCCTGTCGATCAAGAACAACAAAGTACCAGTTCAAAAGAGAAAAGTAGACAAGGGGACGGCCGGAAATCTTCATGGTTATGGTATCCCCAGCCAAGCAAGGCCTTGCTTGTCCAGGCTAACAATACAGCCTGGTCGAATATTACGTTACCGGTCAGAAAATATGAATACAACGCACTGTCTTGTGTCCGGCGTCTTAGCAAAGCGGTGGCAACTACGATATCCCCATGATTTGCAATGCTTGACACTGTTAATCACGGGAGTTACATATACAAGTCTCAAAGGAAGAAAGAAAATCATCTCGAAGTGTAAAGGAATGTAAGGGGAACTGACGTCGGCCTTTCTAGGGCCAACATCTGCCCGAGGGGTTTTTGGGTACGCCGCAGGAGATAGAGTAGCGCTTTTTAGATCTTACTTTCCATGGCTTTTGGCGGTAAAAAATATCCGTCCGTCCAACCAAATACACCACATGCCCACCTACGAGCATTCAAAGCTGTCCAAACGATAAGGGGACCTTCTCACCACCCATACACCCATACACCCACCCATCACTTTTGGTAGTAGGAAGAGCCAATCAAACAACAAGTAAAGGTCCCCAGTAGACCCTCACTTTCGCAAGATTGGGCACCTCGTATATAATGAAGCATGTGAATTGGTAATTAAACTGTGTCCAGTCAAATGGAAGAGAGACCTAACGAGAGCATTAAGCCGCTGGTACCAAACAATGGACAAAAGAAATGGCTCTAGCGGTAGCACTCCAATTTGATTATCGGGTTTCCACAATCCCGAGTGAAAGTACATGTGCTCCCGTAGACGCTAAGTAGAACCAAGTTCAAGTACATGTGCGTACTTCTATTAGTGAGTGTAGCTTCTGGAAACTTTGGATAACAGTGATTCCTGCGTCGTTTGATCTTAGTGATTCCCGTAGACGTTAAATATATTCAAATCAAATCAAGCTGCTGGAAACTAGGATACCTGACAGCGTCAAAGAACAACAAGCTCCTTACGCCCTCTTATCATTTTACGCTCGCGTAGATAAGTAATACAAGTTGTCTTGCGATTGTCATATTTAGATCAAGCTGCAAGGCTAAAGAGAAGATGACACCTGTAGCCGCTAAGTATCTTGAAGGTCTAGCTCAAAGAGTTTATGACAAACGTGTTTGTTTGTTTGTATTATTTTACGTCTACATACTGGTTTTCCACAGCAATACAACGGAGTGTGTCGGTGGGGAATAAGATCAATGACAAAACCCAGAGGCCGCGATAGCTCTTTTCAAAGAAAGAGCATCATCCCATCATCAACTGGCAAAAAAGAAGATACATACAACACCGAGGATTCGCATGTGGTCACCCACCATACTACTGGTTCGGCGCTCTGTGGCTTGACTAAGGGGGAGCAGACGGGACCCCGTATTTTCCACAGGCTATGGTCGTATGTCCGAAGAAGTACGGAATTATTGGAAATTATAAAATAGCAGAGATGCGTTACGAACATTTCTTTTGTCGTTTGATCTTAGTGATTCCAGTAGACGTAAAATATATTCAAATCAAATCAAGCAGAGATGCGCGGGTTTCTGCGTGCTCGTCGCCTACTCCGATGGATCAAAAGACGCAAGTGGCAACCCGGGCGCGGGATGGGCTATCATCGAGGACGGAGCGACCCAGGAAGAGGACCACACAGCTCTGGGAAAGTGGATGGAAGTTGCAGACGCGGAGGCAGTTGGCACCCTCGAAGCAACGAAGCGAGCAATAGCTCGTGAAGGGGCCGAGGAAATCTGGCTGTGCCTAGATAACAGAGGAATTGTGAACCGCCTCCGCAACACAGCAACTAAAAACAGCACGTTACAGGAAGCGGTGGACGAGACAAGATGACTCCTGAAAGCCTGGGCATACAAGACACCCGGAAGGCGTGCCAGAGTGCTATGGGTCCCAGGACACATGGGCATAAAAGGCAACGAGCTGGCAGACGCCCAGGCCAAGCTAGGATGTCAAAAACAAGCAACGGAACACCGCTTCAGTCTCGCAGGAGCACGGAAATGGAGGAGAGACCAGCTACGTCTCGACTATGAGGGATGGTGGAAAGAACAGGAAGGATACCGCCCACTTGGAGCTGGCGTCCCCACCGAACCCCCATTCCGTGTCTCCCGATACAAGGGGCTTTCCAGGACAGAGCTGGGCCACATTCTCGCCGCCAGAACCGGCGATGGAGACTTTGACAAGTACCATGAGCGATGGGGGCACAACTGCCCATTGGGATGCAGGGCTTGCAACCATCCCAAGGAACGGGGTCACTGGTGGACGTGCAAGGCACTGCCTAAGCCATGGAGCCAACGGTTTGCGGACAAGCTACTGAAAAACACGAAAGCGACAAGTCACGTCGCCAATGTGCTACGCCGTAACCTGAGGTTTATCCAGGAGAAGAGACAACCAGAGCCCGATCTAAACCCACCGGAAACCACGGAGGCTGCTTCCCCCCACGAAACGCGGAGAGGCAGGTCACTGCCGCCGCATTCCACAGGGAACCGTCCTAGACAAAGGCAGCCCAGGATGACACAACCAACTTCTAGACAGAACGACCAACAGCCACGAAGGGGACGAAGGGGATGAGGAGGAACGGGACGGAAGGGCGGGGAGAACGGAGGAGATTAGAGGGTGCTTTTGCAGGATCGGAAGGAGATGTCGAGGAGGGCTTCACGTGAGGAGGCTGAGGAAGCCCTACTCCCGGCCACCAGAAAAGAGAGGGAAAAGGATTCATATAGAAACCATGCGGCAACAGCCATACATACAAAAGGACAACACCGCTGTACTCCGCCGGGGCCTACCCCCCGTGCCGAAAGCCGGCGGCCTTTTAGACTAGTTCACACGCGGTCGTCGCAGACCAAAAACACCAGGTACCCAACCCTGGAAACCCGCAGGCACGCCCTAGGGCTATGCTGGACCGAGAGCTCTCCTGGCCTAAGCGCCGGACCCTGAAAAAATCATAGGAGCCGCTCAAAGTCTAAGCAAACCTGCAACCGCTGACCGCCCAGAGGCTACTGGAAGATGACATCAACCAGCAGTTTCTGCCCGGAACACGCCGTCGTATTGCTGCGAAATCACAGTAGGTAGACGTAAAATATCACAATAACAATAACAATAAGGGTTTCTGCGTCGTTTGATCTTGGTGATTCCCGTAGACGTTAAATATATTCAAATCAAATCAAGCAAAGATGCGCGTCGTTTGGTCTTAGTGATTCCAGTAGACGTTAAATATATTCAAATTAAATCAAATCAAATCAAATTCAAATAATAAAATTGCAAATATTTCTAGCCCGAGCTTTAGATGGAGAGCCTCCTGGCTATATTGCCGGACCCTCAAAAGTCATAGGAGATGCTCGACATCTATACGTTCCTCTCACTACTGACCGTCTGGGAGGTGCTCCCGTCTGGAATATGCCGTCGTATTGATGTGGAAAACTAGTAGGTAGACGTAAAATAATACATACATACATACATAGCCCGAGCTTCAAAAAAGACCTGTCTGACCATCAAAGTGCTTCGACATCTCAGCAGAGTCTATTTTGGAATACCACCAAAGCCCGCATTACAGGTCAGGATAATCTATGTAGTGCCACAGTTGGCTGACGTATGCGACCACCACATAGTACCCCGCGGCGAACAAGATAGCGGTGGATATACCGGAGGTTGTGTTTCATGGCAGAATTTGGACAGCCCTGCCAGTCCATGAAACGATCAACAAGTAGAGTCTATAGATTCACGGCTTTCTCAAGTCCCCAAATCATCTGCAAAGAAATGACACGGGCGGATGGGTTATGACCATACACATGTAACGCAGACCAACCCCTATATCTGACGCTAAAGACAAGACAAAGGCAATACTCATTTTCACGATCGGAGATTCTGTCAAACTTCCGCTAGGGATGGAAGGACCAACCGATCAGTTTACAGAGAAACTGAGTAAGGAAGAGGTGGCCAAAGCCCACCTAAGCCTGCTCGACAAGAAATCACGGGACACAATATGAGTGTACTCAGATTACTCGCACAACAGCGACGGTGGTACTGGAGCTGGTTGGGCCGTGTACCATGGAGGGATGGCTCTGGTACAGCGGTGTATGTGGTAGATACAGAGAGGTGGCAGACAGGGAAGCAATCGTGGCCTTCAAAGCATGCGAAGATCGGAGCTGAAGCTCCGCCATAGGCAGAAAGTATAGGTTTGTGTGTGTGGATAACCTGGGGGCAGCAAAACGAATCAACTGAGGAAACTAGATGCTTCTCAGCTCAGAGTCGATGAGATCCGGCAGGTTCTCGCAAAGTGGGAAGCTGGACCGGAAAGCCCAGCACTGGACAACCCGACAGCCAGTGCGTACTTGGTCCTAGAGCACTGTGAAGCCCTGGGAAACAAGGCAGTAGACTAACCGGTCAAAACGGGCTGCAAGAGCGCGGATATACTGATTCTCGAGAGGACGGTGTCTCTGGCAGCGGCAAGAGGTTGAGAGGGTGGAGCATTTAGGGCCGATTTCAAGAATTGGATGGGAGACAACTATCCAAGGACTAATCAGCTTGGAGGAATGCTGGGAATGGATGGGCAATGCTACAAGACTGACAGGGAGATTTACGGAGAAACTCCCTAGAGAAGAAGAGAGGCCTTCAAGTATCTGACAAAGAAACTGGTACCAAAATGGAGGGTGTGTTAGTACAGAGAGAGGTGAGGCGCTCGATTTTGTTTAAGTCAAGTGGGGGTATTTGTTCTGCTGGAGCCTACCACGATGCCGAAAGCTGCCAGCCTTTTTCATCAAAAACACTAGGCAGTCAGTCAATCCCGGCGACCAGCAGGTACGCCCTAGAGATACGCTGGGCTCGGAATCTATGCGCACCTGTAACTGCTGACTGCTCGGAAGCTGCACCAGAAGACGGAATTAGCCAACTGCTCCCGCCCGGAATATGCCGTCGTATTGCTGCGGAATAATAGCGAGTAGGACGTGAGTTCAAAGGTGCTGCCATACACTAGGAACACTACAGTGTCTACTTTGGTTCTCACAAATGATGGCCAGCAGTAAGATGTAGCCATAGTGAAGTGGGCAGGACAACGACTAAGCTTTGCCAACGTGTACAAGACTAACTCAAAGGACGCTCTACGAGGAACTACGATAAAGCGCGTCCCAGCAACAACCAGGAGAAAGGGGATATACTGTAATGACATTAACCTAAGCCCACACACATGAGAAGAGACAGGCAGGGTAAGCAAATCAAAACACACCCCCCTCGTACATAGCTGGCTGGGTGAAGAAGGCACTGCCCTGCTCAACGAGCAAGACAGCAACATGTACTTCTGAAGCAAGGAGCCGCTCTCTGTAGCCGACCTAGCATTTGCAGCTAGGTCAAAGCAATTGCAGCTTTCCACGTAATGGCCTGTCTAGATTGTGTATGTGACCCAAGGATCTCCAAGCCGACAACTGTCGCGAATAGCGAGATACGGGGCATTATTGAAGCTATCATCCAATTTTCTTGTTGCCAAGTTGGAAAGAGCCACGATGAGGTCAAAGTAGCGAGAAGACTATACATGCAGACAGATGAGTTCCACATCATCCTAGAGCAACATGTATTAACAGCCTTGAGAAGGGCTGCTACGAACTTCATTTGGGCACTGACGATAAAACCAAACCACAGAAGACCACGTTGACTGTCACGTTGCTTATAATTCCTCCAAGAAGACGAAGCTAGTAGCTGACTACGGCTAGAGCTCCTCTGCAAATGAGTAGCCTCGTTTCTAACACTTATTAGTGGAGTGGTGATTTTCTAGTAGAAAGGAAAGTTGGGGGCGGCTTACCCCAAAGCTCGCCAGCTTCGCCAATCATCTCAAACAAAAAAGCAACGGAAAACCTTGAGGGTCGTGCTCTATGACGAAACGCGGACTGCCTGGACACACTCCGTCCCGCTGAATAAGGGATGACAGGACAAAGCCTGCGTGTATTCAAATGAGTCGCGCATTAGCGATGGGGAAACTTGGGGCAGCTTGGCCGTGTACCATAGGGGAGGGGCTATGGTAGCGCATTCAGCAGACATAGGAGGGTGGCGGATACAGAAGCAATTGCAGCATTTAAAGCAGCTAGGACCCTAACTGGGGTTGCTCTACTCTAAACTTGTGCATAAAGAAGCTAGGAGTGGTGAAGCAAATGAACAAGAGAAGGGGAAAGCCAGTAAATTCTCGACTCGAAGCTTATTAAATCCAGCGCATCCTCGCCAAGTAAGAGGGTGGGTTAGAAAGATTGACACTTGGAAAGCTGACCAGCAGGGGGTTCGGAATCCGAGGACACCGCGAAATCATAGTCAACGAGGAAACCTATCAGGTGGATAAAGAGAAAAGCTGCTAGTTCCTGATATGATGACGATAGCTTTGACTGCAGTGAGACGTTAGCTGAAGCAGACTCCAAGAACTGTATGAGAGCCAGCTGCCCAAAGACTGGTCCTTGCAGGACCACCTGGACCTCCAAAGTCATCTAGTTGGGGCTGCACCGAGGCACAGTGACAGAATACTGGTTGGACGCTTTTTGCCAGACGTGGATTAGCCATGACGACACTGATGAAATGCAAATTGCCGAACCTGGGCAAACCAAAGAACTTCAGCCACCCATGGGAATGCTTGGGCTGCAGGAAATATTCCTAGAGAAGATAGATTCTGCAAAAACACAAGAGAGAAAGGGGATTTGAAGTAGGAGGGGCGTCGATTAGACACAATAGGGAATGGGATAGTGTGGGGAAACATGGGACATCGCGTTATGGTTGTATTGTTCCTTTAGTCTGTCAGGGTTACAAGGCGGAGGTAGGCGACAAGACTGCTTTGGAACATCTGCACTTCGCTCGTTGAATCTTCGTGGGCAATCTCACAGTTGACTGTATTGTGTCTGGCACAGGCTAAGCAATTTCAAGTTCAAGCCTCGTAATACCACTTTAGATGACGCTGGATACACTCAATGTTGAGTTTCTGGCCGTTGAATTAGATGAGAGTCCCCTGGATGCCAGCAGGCCCAGTAGACGTCAAGTATATGACCGGGTTGGAGCGCTTGAATGCTTATGCACTGATGCTCACGTTATAATGGGCACATTCTCGCAAGGTTGTGAGCCCCCTTAGAGCCCAAGGCTACTTACTGTCCGCATAGATGTCTCGTGTCCTCTAAACAGCGTATTACATGCAGAGTTCGGCGTCGATCTCCTTCCCCTTTTTACCAGCAGGACCAGCAGGGTTCGGGTTTGGTCTCCTAGTCGCGTGCGTGCAGCGCAGTAGTTGGTTTATTACAAGTTCTAGAGTCAGCGAGTACAGAGAGTTGCATGAAGTAATGTTGTGACATGAGTGTATTTTATTCGAATGAAATTGACGAGTAGGTTTTGTTTCCCTTCACAGCTTCGTGTACCACGCATCTTTATCAAGTATTCACCCGATGTTACTCCGAGTGGGGCTGGAATCTCCACAACAAGTAATATCACAGAGCAGCATGTATGCTGGGCCTCGTGCTCGTGAGGCCCAATATAAATCTTGTAACGGACAGGGATTCTGGTGCAGAAACAAGTCTTTCCAGATTTCCATGGGGGGTGGGGGTGACAGGGTTCGTTTAACAGCATTGTCTATACTCATCTTGGAGGCACTGAAACGGTGGAGACGACAGGGCGAGAAAACGAGTGTGAGTAGGAGAAGGAAATGAGGGCTTCAGAGGCTTTTGCACTTCTGAACTCTTGCACTCTTGCACTCCTGAATTCCTGCATTCCTGCACTCCTGCACTCCTGCACTCTCCCAACACGATGCATGCAGTATGAAGAAAAACTCAACCTGTAGTAATATTTGGGGCTGGGGTCGCTTAGCACAAAGCATATGCCTGCTGGCTCGTTGGCCATTATCACCTATAGATGATGGGCTGCCTCAAGCGGATTGAAAACTGTATTTTCAAGTTTGACAGGTGCATTCCAAGTAAGCAGACGCTTCCTTCCTTAGGGAAAATAGAGACTCTCGGAGAGACATAAGGCTTAAGACATTGACGGCTACTTCTACTTTCCCTTCACCAAGTTTTTCATTTCTTTTTTCATTTCTTTTTTCATTTCTTTTTCCAGGAATGATTGAGTACGTAGTGTGGGATTTCTCCAGAATAACCGCGTGTGGTGGGCTGACTATCCCAAAACAGCTAGTCCCTAACCCTTGCTGGCACTGCGGCTAGATAAGCATGGTGAGAGCATATCGGCTTATGATTGGTCCGATAAGCTTGTGCAGTGTAACTCCAATCCGGGGGGGGGGGGGTTGTAATAAGCCGGGAGTAGTTTTGAGCTGAAAACTGAAAAGGAAGATGAAAGAAGGCAATACTATGTGCTGTGCAAAAGAAAATCCCTCTGTTGTCCTATTTCTTCCCGGGATTCCGCTATCAAGCTTGGGCCTTCGAGGGGTGAGACGTTGGTGTTGTTTATTGCCTATTATAGCAAGATCACGACGCAGATGGTAGACGAGGGGGAAGCACCTGTAAGTGCTTGTAACCGAGTGGAGGCTAATCTTTTGACAATAAGGCCAGAAAAAGCCTAAATGGGATGGCGGGCACTGGGTGAGTTTCTATCTTGGTTGTGCACTGTTGGGCATAATTGCCGAGTGACGTTGGATGAGGGTAAAGGGACGAGTACTTCGCTCATTCAAAAGGAGGAATCTTCCCTGGGGAGAATAGAACATATGCTTGGCTTTATATAAGCACGCCTCTGTGACTTTCTTGTGTGGCCCAGTCTTGTGGAGTCTAGCCTTTGTTTCGTTTTCTCTTGTTCTCTCTCGCCTTACCCGTTATTGCTTGCTTGGAGAGAGTCGCCATCCCCTCCTAGACCAGCTTGATACGGCCTCATCTTGCCACTGAAGGCCCTCATCACTCGGGCCTCCTGCGTGACTGGCGCGTGCCACTTTTATAAAACTAGCATCTCACGTTTTCCTGTTTTTTACCCACTGCCTCTCACATTTTGCTTGAGACATTGAACTTGCCTTTATCAACTGCATGTTTGCATACGTATATTCGCGTCTACTACACACACACACACACACACACACACACACACACACCGCACACACACAAACAATCATTGCAAGAATGGGCCTCCTCGAAGCCTGCTGGCACAGTGCTTCAGCTGGAAGCATATCGCTATGCATAGCCGCCACCCTCGTTCTTATGGTGCTTGCATCTCGAATCAAAGAGAATCTTACGATCCGCCGTGTTGGCCACCGGGGTCAAACTCTTGAAGGCTCGTGGTTCTTTGGTAAGTCTTTGCGTCAACACTTGCCTTGAAAACAACCACAACCACAAGTACAGCATAGCACAACATAACGCAGCACAGATTGGCTGTCTCTCTTACACAACCACTGACACCATTTACCTCCAATATAGGCATTCCATTTCTAGTCCGCAGCGTGTATGCCGGCATAAAATATCGCTCGCAGACATCCTGGGCCAGTATCTTCGAAAACGTCTCTGGCCTCACTGCTGAGACTAGCATCTTGGGCTACCGCATGATTCTCACCACTGACCCAGAGAACATTTATGCCATCCTATCATCACAATTCTCCGATTTTGGCAAAGGTCCCAAGTTCCACAGCGAGTGGAAAGACTTCCTCGGTGACAGCATCTTTACTACTGACGGACCCACTTGGCATCGTAACCGACAGCTGATCCGCACCCAGTTTGTCAAGGACCGTGTGGGAGACTTGGGGATTTTTGAGAGACACATGCCCGCCTTCCTGGAGGCTTGTGCTAATGGCGATGTTGCCGCTAACGGCTCCGGGGGCTTAGACGGAGGAAGCGACAAGATTCGAGACGCTGCTCGCCCTAAAGTCTTTGATATTAGTGACTTGTTCTTTCGCCTAACACTAGACGTGACTACTGACTTTTTATTTGGTGCCAATGTCAACTCTGTGCTGTACGTTAACACGCCACACAAGGCCCTTCTTACCAATCACAAATTCGCCAATGCTAACAGACCCGCCCCTCAGAATTCCCAACAGCCAGTTTGCCCAAGCTTTTGACCAAGTCCAACAGCACCAGAACCTCGTCAGCCACATGCCATGCATCAACTGGCTTCTGCCCCGCCGCAAATTCCACGCCAACATGGCGTTAATCAACTCCTTTATCCAGGGATTTATTGATCAGACGCTCTCGCTACGGACCAGTGAAGCCAAAGTTAGCGATGCCCAGAGCGATATCGATACCGACGACAAAAAGAACGGCAAAAACTACACATTTCTGCACGCATTAGCTGGATATACTCGCGACCCTGTTGTTTTGCGCGATCAAATCATCTCAGTGCTGCTTGCCGGCCGCGATACCACAGCCGGCACGCTATCCTTTGCACTATACGAGTTATCGCGTTGCCCGGCACATGTTGCGCGTCTCCGCCAGGAAATTCTCTCCACCATCGGCCCGTCCGCCATTCCGACACATGCCGACATCGCCACACGCATGCCCTTCCTCCGCCACATCCTTGACGAGACTATGAGGTTGTATCCTGCCGTGCCATTTAACCTTCGCACGGCCCTCGTCGACACCACATTACCTCGTGGCGGTGGCCCCGATGGTTCCAAGCCGCTTGCTGTGCTCAAGGGCCATATAATCACCTACTCGCCACTAATAATGCAACGTAGCCCCGTCCTCATGCCGCCTCCATTGGCAAGTCCGGGGGGTGCTCCGCCTTCGGGTGTGTGGGCACCTGAGCGCTGGGAAACATGGCAGCCTAAGAGCCACAACTATATCCCCTTCAATTCGGGGCCGCGTGTATGTGTGGGCCAGCGCTTCGCTATCGTGGAAATGTCTTATGTGCTAGTGCGGTTATTCCAGCGCTTTTCGCGCGTGGAAAGCCATATGCATAACATTGACGGTGGCGAGCCGTTGCTCAAGGCTGATATCACGATGAGACCTGGGCAAGGCGTATATTTAGCTTTTTATGAAGACGAAGAATAACTGAAAAACTGCAAAGTAAGGTGGTGTTTTGGGACTTGGTTGGGTTGAGTCTTTTGGCTCTTTGTCGTCCCTTGGAATATTTCTCGTTTTTTCTGTTTTCCCATGCAAGATATGAACGAATCGTTATGATGGCCCATGAATAAGTAGACAGGCTTTCGCTTGATAAAAGAGTGCGAATAATAACAACAACAACAATAATAATAATAATACATTCGTAACTAAAACTGTGTCTAAATATCAAAATGTATATGCGTGCATAGAAAGAAAAAGAAGAAGAAGAACATGGTCTCATGCGCAAGCTACGCTGAGCTGCATTGTGATGCTGAGAGAAAAGGCAAAATAGAAAAAGGGAGAACAAAAAGCAACTAGAAAATAAACACAAGAAATCTCTATCTTTCGTATATGGCGGTATGTTTCCCGCCATGTGCCGTGCACAATAAAAACTTACAGTTTGAATGACTTCTTGATAGCCTCGCTCAACCTCTTCACAGCCATCGACATTCGCTCTTCGCTGGCTGCCGCAAAAGTCGCGCGGAAGTATAGGCCAGGCAGCGGCTTGGGTGTTTCAGCGTGGAACCAAGAGCCACTAGCCACCAGCACGCCATTGTCGACACAGTCGAGGAAGATGCTCTCTTCAATTTCTTCCAGAGAGCGCTTCCCAATATCGGGGTGTTGCGTATGGTCAACTTTAATCCACAGGAACATACCAGCAGATGGTGGCACCCAGCTAGCCACGCTCTTGGGCATGAATTCCTCGCAAGCATCAAGGAGCACGTTGCGACGGTGTGTGTACTCGTGCTGGATGTGCTGAAGCCACTTGAGATAAGTCTCGTGGCCCCAGGTCTCGTCCAGCAACTTGTAAAGCGCAGCCTGGGAGAAGCCGCTGGGAGCTTGGGTAGCGACTTCAGCGTGGCGAATGTATCGTTCGATGATCTGCGCTGGAGCTGTGACCCAGCCCATGCGTGAGCCAGGCGCAAGCACCTTGGAGAAAGAGTCCATGCGCATCACACGGCCATCAATATCAATAGAAACAAACGTTGGGACCAGACTAGACAGGAAAGCATCCAGACTCCACGGGGTAGAAGTGGGACTAGAATCGCGCTCGGCCTTTGTCTTGTATGGTGGCATTTGAAGGAAGTAGTAGGGCTCATCTTCTAGGATAAACACATCATGCTTCTGGCATACAGAATACACGGCCAGACGGCGTTCCAGGCTTTGGGTAGCACCGGTTGGGTTCTGGCCCGAAGGGACGGTATAAAGAACATGAGGCTTGCGCGATCCGCGGGCTTGCTCATCCCAGTTGCTTAGAATCTCGTCCAACGACTCGGGATTCAAGCCTTCGCCGTCGACCTTGGCGCCAGCAATAGCCAAGCCCATAGGGGTCATGGTCTCAATGGCGCTAGCAAAACTGAACTCCTCAGTAATAACTGTATCCCTGCGGCTTTTGTCACAAAGCATGCGCAGGGCGATTTCCAATGCGCTTGTGCTACCAATAGTCTCTGAGCAGCCCCAATCAGCATACGGGGGGTTGTACAAGAGCTCGGTGTGCTCAGTGATCCAGCGCATAAACTGGAAACTGCCATTAGCCTGAGTGTAGTTGAGGGCTATGGCAAGATCGTATTCGGCATCGAGAACAGACATATCATGCTTTCCCATAGTAGTTTGAGATGAGGGGCCGGTTTCGGTGAAGGCATCTGGCATGTTAACGCGCAACTTCATCTCAGAAAATGGGAAGTATTCACTTGAGGGAAGACCGCCGCCTAGAGAAATGATGTCAGGCTTCTTTAGGTGCTGGGCAGCCTTCTTAAGCATACATGGCTGGCGGTGCTTGCTCTCGACACTAAGATGGTCTAGATGAAGAGATTAGAACCAGTACCTATAATAATTTGTACTAAAAGCTCAGCCACTATAAGGAAAACTTACGATCCCAACGCTTAGCCATAGGCTTTCCAGTTTGCTGAAAAGCGAAGTCTGCTAGTTAGTATGATGGGACACTGGAATAGGCGGGAGAATAAACCAGAGACGAGATCATACCGGGCCCTTGAAATAGTCACTCTCCGAGTATGCAGCAATGCCGGCCTTGGGGTGGTTTGCAGCGGCTCTCCGGGCCTTGATGGCCTGGAGAGCATCCGAGTACCGAGTGGTAGTGGTGTCGACCGAAGAATGAGCGGTCATGTTGGAGTAGATATGATGAGTATTGGTGGGAAGAGGAAAGGGAAAAGAAAAGGTGAAGATAAAATAAAAAACGGAATCGGGAGATACGTGGAACGGATAGAGGAGGCCAAAAATCAGAGTGAAGAGATTTTCGGAAGGTAGCAATGACAACAAACGAAAACGAAATCTTTGAAAGCATGAGGCAATTGCCCGGTCTTTATACACACACTCGCTCACCTCTCAAGAAACCAAAGAAAAAGAAAAAAAAACGAGAATAAATGAGAAAATCTGACAACAAGCCACGCGGAATGTGTCACCCGCAAAGGACCAACAGGAAACTAGAAGAAAAAGAACAGCGCCTTAGCCCTGATCTGGCCGCCCTTTCTCTAGATAGAGCGGCTTTAATGGCCCGTGACTACATGAGTAGAGGAAGGAACAAAATCCTCCTGTACTTTTTTATCTAGAGTTTCGTCGTTCCTCTCCCCTGTCTTAGTAAACGGACTTTGGCGAAGTTGGTTTTGTCTTAAACAAGCTAAGAAGGAGTGCTTATCTTATCTAGATCCATGAGCGATCCTTCTTCTCTCTGCCGGGGAGAGAAGAGGGGCGGACATCTTCCCCTTATCAACCAAAAAACTTTGGAGAACCATTGAGGGCTTTTTTCTTCCACGTTAACCCGCTAAAATCCGCTCTTTCGGCAGGTCGTGTGACAGGACATGATACCGGACAACTTTGTGCCCTGTTTGTGACAAGCCTCACGTGCGGTCGAAAATGGAGAACGCGGAATGGGGTGCATCGGGGGAAAAGCGGTGACCAGAAGACAAAGGCAAAGGGTAACATCAATAAAGAAGGATTCTTATAACGCAAGTAGCACGGCACGTCTTTCAACCTGGTCTCAACCATAGGCCCACGCCCTTACCCTGAGCCCCTGCTCTTTTTCTTTTTGTTAATCCTTCATGTTTTTGCTGCAAGCTTGAGGGCTTATCATTACAATTTCATTGAGACCTTTTATTCAAAGCTCATGAACCGGCCGAGAAGTGCCCAGTGCTGAGCACTGCGTGTGTACATACGAAATTATTCTTGCGATATTGACGTCTAGCCTATCTATAGTCTAAAAAGTAGTATGGGGAGAGGGGCTGGAACAGAAGTGACTTGAGAGAGAGGCAGGAAAAGTGACGGAAAGGCTTCCGAATATATACCAATAGATTCCGCGTTTGCTAAATAAACCGGGAGAAGAGAAGGAGAGCCAGTGAAGGTAGGAAAAGAAAACGCCAGAGTCAGTAATATCTTCATGGAGACACGATGAGGGAAAGATGGATAAATAGCATGAAAGAAATGAGATGTGCCTAAAACTCCTCGCTGAAAACACGACAAAAAAGGAAGCAAAAACAAGAAGATAGAAGATAAAAGACAAGGACGGTCGGTGAAGAATTAAGGAAGAGGAAAAGAAAGCAAAATGAAAGTGAAAATGAACAAAAAGAACAAAAAGAACGAGGCAGAACAATGAATGGATCAGAAGGTCCCCCAAAAAAAAAATCAGTGAATAATTTGGGCAAGATTGATGGTGGGGGAGGAGGGGTGGACAAGGTATTGATTTTCATGGGTCCATGGACTGAACAGACGGGAAAATGAGGTTCATCATCCCACTTGATCTAAAGGTCATGTCTCAATCTTCCTTTGGCGTGTGAGGGAAAAGAAGGATAAATTGAAAGACACAAGACTGTGACATGTTGGTGTGTAGCAAATAGACACTTGTAACCCAAAAGTCACTCAATGATTTGGTAACAACATAGGAGGGGCTCAAGCCACAAGCGTGTCCACAGATTTTGTAGAGCTAGCTGCACTGCGAAGCAGAATCAGTTCTCGCCGCTTCCGTTTGATAATACTATCGCCGGAAATCCAGTCAAGCAGTTTGCGGAGGGGTGACTCGTCATTGCCAGAGATCAGGTCGTGAACAGCTCCGCCCACTAGACAGCCACAGCAAGGCGCCACAAGAGGAATCTAAGTCATGTTAGTAAGCGCGTTTTGGCGCGTCTAAATAGACGCCACGGCCCCTAACCGATTTTAAGCGAGAAGCGAAGCACCACACTGTCGAGTTGCGTCAAGCTTTGACAGGGGATTGCAAAGGAGAAAACAAAAAGAAAAGCCCAGGAGAAATGAGAAAACATGAGAAACTTACCCAGAAATACCACTGTGAAGCTGAAAACACTTCAGTTCCATAACCAAGCAAGTAGGAAACAAGCCGAGGGCCGAAGTCGCGGGCGGGGTTCAGAGCATACGATGTTTCCCAGCCTGACGACATACCCAAAACCATGACTAGCATAGCTAGACCAATAGGCATAGGCACCTTGGAAATGCCCTTCTTATATGTGTAATCAAGGGCATATATCCCCAACATAAGCATGGCACTGGTGACGAACTCGGAGAAAAAGCGGCCTTCAAGAGACATAAAACTCTGAGGGTAAGTGGTGAAAATCCCCGTTGATGAGTTACCTAGACTCATAGCATGGTCCCCCGTGCTACTATCATAGGTAGTAATAGGCACCAAGTAGTTTGCGTAAACAACCAGGCTGGCTACCATGGCTCCGAGTAGCTGGCCTGATATATAAAAGGGCAACTTTTTAATCGGGAACCCGCGTAGAACCACATTGGTTATGGTAACAGCGGGGTTGAGATGGCCTCCGGAGCGACAACCAACCAAGTAGCCGAAGAAGACGCCACAACTAAAAAGAGGAAAGGTACAAGGCAATGTCAGCAATTCTGAGATATACAGTAAGGTTTGAGCGAGAAAGAAAAAGACTTACCCCCAAGCAATATTAATGCTCAGGAAGTCGCCAGCACTTTTTTGGCTAAGGAAAACTTGTGCGTTGACACCGAACCCAAACCACAGCATTGTAAAGGTCCCGGCCATTTCAGAGATGAAGTCCCGAAAATATTCGAGCATTGCCGTTGATTTGGGCTCGGGGGTGTAATATGGGTTGTTGTGGAAGCCTTTCTCTAGATCGTCTGAGTAGATTTCCATGGTAATTAAGCTTCTGAGTAAAAGTGCAGCGGTTAATATTTGCAGTATGAGTCGAGAATGATATGGCCGAATGTCTTGAGACAAGCAAAATTAATACGATCAGATCAGGGCGAGGGGCGATATTAAACCAAGGTCAGAAGAGGCAACGCAATAAGAAAGAAAAGGCGGACTAGTAAAACAAGGAAACGAATGTGTGTATTCGCAGCTGCAAGTTGTGCAGATCAAGAGCCAAACAAACAAGTAAAGTCAGGCGCTAGGAATCGAAACAATGGAGTTGGGAGTTTGGGGTCCTGGGCATCCAGAAGAAACTGAAGTGAGACTGAAGGCCGGATAGTCAAACGAAGGGGGAGACACGAAGATATGCCGAGTAACGGAGATCAAGGTGGACGAGAATTTGGGTCGATAGAAGAATATAGATTGGCTAGCCTTGACAACAATCACTCACTTGTCTCAAGCCGAGCCACGAAACCCACCACAAAGGGCGAGAGTTGAGTGTTGGGAAGGAAGATTGAGAGACGGTGGTGTGAGGGACAAGAAAACGCTGCTAGGAAAAGAAGGGGAGAAAAAGAGAAGAAATAGAGATGGGAAGGCAAAGATAGGAGGAGGCCAGCAGTCAAAGAAAAGGAAATTCCGGGCAGTTGCTGTGAGCAGCCAAGGGCAACAACGGCTGTTTGCCCTTTCCCAGCCTTGACCATGCTTCTTTTTATCTGTTATCTTTTTATCTTTTGTCTTTCTGTCTTTCTGTCTTTCTATCGTTCCCTCCTTCCCACCTTCCCACCTTCCCATCTTCCCGCCAGGCCTCCTTCCTTGTCTACATCCTTCCACTTCCCTGCTTCCTTTACTGCCCTTTTTACCCCTTCCGGGCATAGAGTAGATGAGGCCAGTCAACCCAGTCATTCCATTGTCTATCGTGAGCAGGCACACACACACATATACACATGCAGTGAAGAGGAAGAGTCCGCGCTAATAAAAGATTAAAATTGAAGCCTAGGCCTGGCCACGACAGCCTCCTGGCAGGGTATCTCCCAGAATGTCACAGCCAGCATGAACCAATGCTGGGCCAGCGGCGAGTCCATTGATAGCGCAAGCAGGTCAGGGAGATGTCCAAGAAAAAATGCCACTCGGAATCAAGCAGGAAAAGAGTCAAAGCCCCCTCTGTTACAGATCCAAGCCGCTCTCTTGAGATTCGTCGCTGTTGTTTTCTCAATCGGGCTGCTTTCTCTGAATGCCCTTTTCAAGTCCTTGTTTTCTCGACTATGACTATCCCTGTTCTCTTTTCTTCCCATGTCTTTTCTCTTTTCTCATTCCGTTCTTTTTCTTCTTTACTTTGCTTCTTCTTCTCTTCTTTACTTTGCTTCTTCTTCTCTTCTTTTCTCACTACTCATCTTCCAGCAGGTTAGTTAACCTCTACCATATAGACAAACTATGAGGTCTTAAAAGGTCCATAAGACAATCTGCCCATACGGCAACCTACTTGTGGTATCTCTTCGTGTTTCTATTAAAAACTTAAAGGCAGTATTTCCACTAGATATGCTCCTACAATCCCAATTTTCTATGTGCGCCTTTTGGTATTATTAAAACGTTTAAGCTTTCTTGTCCAGCCCCCTGGGACTAAGCAGAGCCTCACTTGCTGCTGATGTGTCGATCAAACCCTAGGTTCCCTTAGTGGCCTCATTTCTCAAAACGAATAGCATATTTCCTATTATGGGTTCTTTGTGTAGTTTCGCTTAGACCTGCAACTCATTATTTATGCTGTATGTTGAGCTGAGCTCTATGTTGGCTACCAGGCTCTTATGAGCTAGTGTCCTAGCTCCTCACGCCTCAGCGCCTTTCTCAGGGTTAGACAAACACGTTCTTCACGATAGCAATAAGTGGGGGCAAAGCCAGGCCCAAGCAGGTCAGCCGACCATGAAAATTTTTTTACTTCAATTTTATCTCAGGATTATAGCGCCGTTGGGAATTAGCTCAGGCTAGAGCAGGTCATGAGAATAATCTCAATCATTTTCATTAAAATTATTAGGCTTACGAAACCCTAATATAAACTTCAACCTCACCTCACTCTCAGACTAGTCTTTCAGCGTCAGAGAGGTCAGCTCTTCTAATTATATCTTTGACTTGGGAAAGTGTGCTTTAGTGCCCTTATCAATTCTTTTTTCGGGGAGTTAGAAGTAACACAGCCATTGTCGAGATAATACAATCCCCTCCATACTGAGTATTTGCCAAGTTGAAATTTAATATTTAATTTAACAGTAGCAACCCTAGCACAAGTCAAGCTTTTTTATTTGCCATTTATAAAAGAGTCTGTACTACATCAACAGCAAGGGTTATATGGCAACGCAAGCTATCGCTAAAATGCCGATAAAACCAAGTAATCGGACTATCTTGTGGAGCAAGCTTTCGTTCTTGACGAAGTTTTATTAATCAAACTGACCATAAATAAATTAAGAAAACAAAACAGGCTAAGGGTAGGAAGATCTAGAACGAAGAAACAAGACTAGTAAGGTCTAGACAAAGAAGGATCAAAGAATTGATGCCGTAATCAGTAAAGAGCTAAAGAGAATAGTAAGTAAACCTTCAGAGCGAGAGAAGCAGAAAAAGAGGAAGGGAAGAGACTAGGAAAAGAGAGAGAAGAGAATAGAAAAACAGAGAGAAGGGAGAGGGAAGGTTTCTAGAGCTAGCCCGAAGGATCCTAAGAAGAATATCGGACGAAAGATCACTCCTCTTTGATACTAGGTATATTTCATGTCAGAGAGAATATACGAATACAAAAAGAAACAGCCCGATTTCCATTACATGCGCGCGTCGCTTGATCTTGGCGATTCCAGTAGACGTTAAATATATTCAAATCAATCCATTACATGCTTCAAGATACTAAACGCAACCTGAATGAATGGTACTTGTGCTGATAGTAGAAGGTTTATAGTATATTAGAAGTATAAAAAAATGTAGCATGAAGCCATAATGGATGAGGCTTGAGGACTGTTTGAAATGAGGCATAAACGTAGACTAAACCTCCATGTGTGACATGCCTGTTGCTTGGATACCTAGGGACGCGGGTATCGATTGAGGACGATAAAAAAAGGAACATCCGTAAATTCTACAGATATCAACATGTGATGTGTTGAGAGTATCAGGCCTAACCAGGATTCGAACCTGGGCTTACGGAATCAGAATCCGACGTCCTAACCAACTAGACTATTAAGCCGTGATAATTTATCACGCATGAACTACGCCTTATTGGGGTTTGTCAAACTAAAATTGCAACCCGGAAAAAGGGATGACATGCACACATGTAGGCTCCATGATTCTGTGGTCCATATACACGCCAAAAACAACACACCAACAACACAGCACATCAACACATCAACAACGTTGATACAATACGCCTCAAAACGCTCTCATCCTTGT
>JAXASZ010001054.1:0-20785 GCA_038407095.1 Ceratocystis destructans
TCTTTTCGTTGGCCCATTTGATTGCCCTGAAGACGTCTCTTGCTTGCGTTAGCCCTGCCACAATCTTGCTCATGAGGTTTCTTTTTGCCTGGATGACGGCCTTCTTCATTGCCTTCTGTTCTTTCACATATGCGGCTTGAAGTCGGACGTCGTCCCTCTGACTGCGGTGGTTTTTCCGTGCCTCCCTCATCATGGCGTTTTGCTGTCGGCAAATGTCGTTCCACCATGGTTTGAGGTAGATGTTGGAGGGCGTTTTTGGAGTCGACACCTCCAACGCCCTCTCCACTGCTGCCACCATCCTCTTGGCAAGATCGTCTGTGGTCTCCGTACCTCTCCCCCCTTCCGACAAGACTCGGTCCAGTTCTACAGCCTCTCTCTCGCAGGTTTGGACAAAGCGGTCTCGGTCCATCTTGCTCAACCTCCATTTCGTTTCAGGTCTCTTGCGTGTATAACCCTAAGCTGAATTTGAATTTGAATATATTTAACGTCTACGGGAATCACTAAGATCAAACGACGCCGGATTGGTTACCGGACAGAATTAACCCTCCGCAAGGTTGACCACCGAGTTCGGGCGAGAGAAGCACGTATGCTCCCAAGCAAGCTTGTTACCCGCCTTTCCTCCTGTAGTCGTCAAAAACAAAAAGAAAAAGAAAAAGAAAAAAAAAACAACACACAAAGTAGAGACACAATAGAACCCAAGGAAACAAAGAAAACAAAGAAAACAGACAAAGCAAACAAGACTGAACGCCCCCCTCCCCTCCGTGCTAGCTCGTCCCCCGTCAAGTGTGTACTTGATATACCCTCCATTTAGGGTCTAACTTTTGTGCTAGGTACTTACACGACTTGTCTTCCCTAAGGAGTTTCTTCACGAACCTCTTGGTTAGCCTTATCGTGTTTCCCAAGCACTGCCAGCTGACATAGGACCCACATAGCCTATATCAGTGCGCAATTCGCCCTTCCTTTCTCTTCTCTTTCCTTCCCCTTCGTACCCCCTCCACAACCCATTCCTTCTTACCACAGGTGTATCAAACTCTTATTTTACGCCTACCTACTGTTATTATTCATCAGACTCTTATTCTACATTCAGCATGGATAATAAGAGTTTATTGGACACAAAGGTGGCAAAGAATTCAGACAAAGCCCGCGCTACCGAAAAAGATAAGGACCTTGATGCTCTAAAGGCTAGCAGAGAGGGCGCTTGCGACTATTGCCGACAGCTCCTTTCATGTATACTTATACAATCTCTATGCATACGGCTTCCAAACCATCAATTGCTATTCACCCAATGGCAACTACTATCCAATCTATACCTCACTATCTGTCGCCGGCCGGAATTACCCTAGAAAGCTGTTGCACTGGCGCGACTTTTCTCGCCTCCACGAGGAAAAGTTTGCCCATATCACCAACACCTTTGCAAACACTACTGTCCTCCCGTCCTTGGTGTTAGCCTATTCGCTACAAAAAGATCTGACTAACAGTGCACATCATAGCGGCATCCAATCTGAAGACTTTGGTTGCAAGGCTATTGTAGGCCCTATTGTCACAATAACCAATGAGTGGCTTCAAATCGAGCCTAGGGATATGGAACAAGTCAAATTGAACCATAATAAAGGTTACGTCAAGCGTCTCATCGATTTGATCGACTTGTGCCAGCAGTGTTACGAAGTTCCTAAGAGCTTAAAAGACGATGCGGCTTATATTTCGAGTGATGGGGCTGATATTCCAGAACCCGTGATAGTAGTGACTGGATTTCCTCCGTATAATCGCACGCCTCCAAAGGCTGAAACTAGGCCAAGTCTCAATCTACAGCAGGCTGTTACATCGCCTGATCAAGTCAGCAAACTAAGTACCAGCGAAGCGGAATCACCGACTCGCCAGGTACAACCCGATCATACATGTACCGAAAATGTCAAGAAGCTTCCCAGGAACAAGAATCTGCTTGTTATTCAGCATCATCCTGCCCCTATATACACGCCAACTTTGCTTGAAAATGCCCTTGAAGAGATTTCCAAGTCTGATGGCACTGTATTCCTTCAGCCTTTTGATTCAGAAAGCAATGGCCAGATAAGTAAGCATCGAGAGTCGCAAACCGACTCCAAAATGGTTGCAAAGGTTCTGATACAGGCTTACCACCATATGGTCAGCCTAGGTCTTTCCTATGGCTATATTTCTACCGGAGAATGCACCATCTTGCTTCACATTGATTATGAAGAGCCATCGGAACTTTACTTCCACCTTTGTGTCCACCAAAAAGACGTCCAGGGCATACCACCTCGCTTTGAGGCGGATCCACTAGTTACAGATGAGGAAATTGCTGCTGTGCTTGAGACTGGCATTAAAAAGACGCCTTATGCGATCATCATGAGCATGATTCAACTCGCCTTCGATCACCAGAACCTTTCACGACAAGAAATTGCAAGCATGCAATCAAGCCTTCCCAGATGCCCACGGTCCAGCCAGTCACCATCGGACCCGGCTTCTGGTCCTGGCAACGCTGGTAGTAATTCGCCCTTGAGGAATGAAGATCCTCTGCTACCCCCGCCTGATGGACAGTCAGGCCAATCCCACCAAGACCCTTCCCAAAGGCGTACGGCTCTTGGACACACTTACAGGAATCCCGGCCCGCATCGTCCTCCTCAGCCCGAGTATTGCTCTCATCGTTGCTTACTGGGTGTCGTCAATGGAGGTGATCTCGACGAATCGTGTCCCAATTTCCACCTTCACTGCCGAGATTCAACCCCTCTGGATGGTAAACACCCAATTACACATGCCCAGCTGCTCGAGACTATCAAGATGCAGCTGAATACCAACCTTGACTCCGACTGCGAAGTACTACGCTACACAGATGGCTACTTTGAAACCCTTGTCAAGCTCACCGCGTATCCCTATGGCTATACATTTATTGGCAAGGGGACGATAGACTTCGCACTCCCCATGGTTTACCATGAACTGAAGGTGTACAATCGGTTGAAAACCATCCAGGGTGTTATGGTCCCCGTGTGTCTTGGTCATGTCTCGATGAGTCAGGCACTGAATATCGAGTTCCTCGCCATCCGCCACATGTTCCTAACGTCGTATCCTGGCGAAGCCGACTGGGAAGAACATGATATTGACGCTATCGAAGACCGTCTTGTGACGCTCGGGATTTGTAATGATCAAATTGAAGGATATAGTGTGGCATATGATGCCAAGTCTCATCGCGTCA
Organism: Ceratocystis destructans; assembly: GCA_038407095.1. NCBI lineage: Eukaryota > Fungi > Ascomycota > Sordariomycetes > Microascales > Ceratocystidaceae > Ceratocystis > Ceratocystis destructans. Next base: position 3,206 of record JAXASZ010001054.1, read on the forward strand.
TGGCCCATGATTTTCAACACTCAGGTATCATTGATCCCCCTAAGACTAGACATGCGGGCTCTGACTCTACTGAGGTAGCAACTGTACCAAGTGATGAACCGGCTGATGTTCAGGATGATGCAAGATCTACAAAAAGGATTCGCTTGGACACCTAAGACTGGTATGTTTTGAAGTGAGATACACCGAGGAATCTTCCTTTATCCACGCGAGCGAGGGGCGAGGGAAGGGGTCTTGTGGACATCGTTACGGTCAAGGCGCAATGCGATTGTACGTAAAGATCCTTTATTGATTGATGAAGAGGAAAAGAAGTCTGACTCGAGGCCTGTGATAGCTTGTGAGTGAATAATGTGTACTCGGTCTCCTGTATTTCTACCGGACTCACAGCCTTCTATTCTCAGTGATGAACCGCAATAGATATGTAACCAGTTTGTGAACGCGTAGGCGTAGTCCGTCATGTTGTGTTTAGTATTAGGGTCTCGTTTTCCACACATTAATCAACCAGCACCAGGGTGTCTTGCTCTCGAGACTACTAGAACTCGAGGCTACTAGAAATATTACTGTAGAGCCTTTCATTGTGTCAGCTTGAGTTGAGGCGGCCACCCTATTAGCTCAACGAGGATGGCCAACATGCATGGCCATATTATTCTCATTTGCCATTTTGTCTAAGTCAGTGTGCCTTTCGCCTATATAGAATCATCATGATGGGCCAGACTCTAGCCCATTGCAGTTTCCTAGCCCGAGGCATCAAGTTACAAACTCTGGCGCCAACTAGTCCCCTCCTGCTTGCGGTGATACTGGTGTATATTTACCGCCACATAACGCTATTGATGTTATGTCAGTCTGAGGATGTCAAGGTCGAATTGCTTGTGATCAATACCCCAAACGCTGACATATGACGTAGTTGATGATATTTCGAAGGCGACATAGACAGCGACACTGGAAGCCGCTCTACCAAGAGCAAAAGCAAGGCCCCTGAGACCGACCTTGGATGAGCTGGGTTGTCGAAACTAGAGCTCTAAAAGAACACTAGAGCACTGCGTATACATGATTCCCCTGGTATTTTGCCCGAAAAGCATATTCATAAGCACGTCGGTGCGGTAGTGGGAAGGGCAGGACCACGGGTTGTTTTCAAAACTTTGGTAATCACGATAAGAATAGTCTACGCCAAGGAGGATGAACAGACATCTGGGGAATCGGACTCTGGCTAACTTGACAATCAAACGTGATAATACACTAGAAGGCGTGTAAGTCACGCCATGTCATGAACACCATTACGCTGTGCTACCCGGCGAATAGAGCGGTCTTTCAAAAACAGTCATCCGCCACCCTGCACCCACCCCTCTCAAAGTTTGCAGTCTGACTTGCGCTTACACCATTCAACATAGAAGCAATCCTTCCATACTTATCTTGCCTTGTCCGTGTTTCATGGCCATCAATATACACGAGTATTTTGAGCATGGCCACCTGTGTTTCATCCAGACCAGCCTCTCCTCTCCCTTCACCGGCTGGACGACTTGGTACAAACGGTTGACTTCGCAGTTACAAGTACCCGGCAGCTCAAGTACCCGGCAGCTCAATGAGAACCCAGGAAAAGAAGCTCCACGGGCCAAGATACATCGCGTGTCAGAATATGACACACGCCCTGCACAAATGCAAGCCCCACGTGTGGCTCAGGCGGTCGACGGCAATTCCACTACAGGGAGCAGTAAGATTAATGGATGGCTGATGGCCGTAGTTTTTCGACTTCGTCAAGAAACCAAGTCTTCATGTACTTAATCTACCAAGCTTCAAGCCCGCTAATCAATCTTGGAGTTGATATATTACAAGTTTCCAACCCACATTTGCGTGGCCAAACCAACCGCGCATGTCATGTCGTTCTCATGTCCCCTTCTTGTTCTCCGTCTTCCACTACTCATCTATTTTCTTACTCCTTGCGCGCAAATCGTGATAGAGCCGGCCCCAGCTCAGCTTGAGCCACTTCTTTCCGTTGCTGATTCTGCGCCTGTTGTTTCTTCCACAACTCCTCCACCTTCAGCCTCTTGTCGTCAATAATGTTCTTCTTGCGCTGCTTGCGAAGGTACTTCTTCATAGCACCATTGCGTCCGCGCATGCGATTCCGGATCTCGTCCTCGATAGCCTCGCCGCCCGTGGCACCATCCAGATCCTTTTCGGCCCGGCGTTGCGCATCTGACCGCTTATCGAGCTTGCCAATGAAGCTGGGGTCTAGCGCAATCATCTCAGGCTTGAGCTTGTTCAGCAGGTTCTTGACTTCGGTCTCGCGACGCTGCTTAGACGTTTCATAGGGGTTCGCTTCCAGAGCATCGAAGTTGGCCTCGCCGGCGCCTGGTACTAAGATGGACGAGAATCCTTGATCATGGCCAAGACCCAGAACATCGTCAAACGGACACCATCTAACACGCTCCATCTTTTTTCCCTCACCGCCCCATGACATGTAGGGTGCCTGGGGCTTTTCCTTGGCCCACAAATCCTTCCAAATAGAAGTACTGGTGCCCCAGCTAACGGCTGTCAGTCCTGTGTCAGAGATTGACACAGAAGATCCAGGCTGGCGTGTGAAATAGTTATTGACCTCTTTGAGCATACGTATATCCCAGACAGCCATCCTGAGATCTTGGCCTGTTGATACCATGTAGCGTCCACTACGGTCGATGGCCATAGCCCGCACAGGGCCGCGATGGGCCAAAAGCTTGACGTGTGGCTTTTGCGAGTTGGGAGACCAGAGCGTCACGGTGCCATTCTGATGGCCTGCGTGTAATATGGCGTTCCACGAATTCTGTGCAAAGGATGTCGGCGTGCCCAGACGAGTGGGAATTTCCGAGACCAGCTGACCGGTAGAAACATCTTGATACTTGATGAACCCGTTACTAGACTAAGGACAGGGGAAACAAAAAGAGGTCAGTAAGCTGTTTCGTGTGCAGAAAGACAGGTAATGCGGCCGCCAGAACTCACCAGAGAAGCGAGCAAAAAGTGGTAGGGCAAGAACTCCAAATGCGTCGCATCCATGTGTTTGCGCAGGCAATGCACCTCGACACCGTTGTGATCGTAGATGTACGTGTATTTTTTCTGCGCCACTGCAAAGAACTGGTTGTTATGAAGCCACTTGACGTCGCGCACTGTCTCGCCCAGCTGAATCTCGCAGCCGGGAGTTCCATCACGCCAGTCCATTGTCGCAATATGGCCTTTGCGGCCGCCAATAAGAAGTTGCCGGCCATTTCGCGTATAGTCAAAGACATAGGGGCCTAGTTGATCCAGCTTGAGATCGAAGCGCTTCTGCGCGTTAGCAGCGCCAGATCCTGCTGCGATTTCGCTCTGGCGAGCATTATACGTGTGCTCAAGATCGTTTTCCGTCTCGAGGAAACCGGCGCTGTTTTCGAGTAGGATTTCGGCATCCTTGGCCTTGACGACAGCATCGTTGTACTTGGCCTCAAGGTTGCCTAGATTGCGCTTCAACTTTTTGTCTTTGATGCCTTGGACGTTGACTTTCTTGCCGGTGCCATATTTCCGCTTGGCTTCGCGATGACGCGCAAGCCGTAACCGCGTGCTTTTGGGGAGAAGATCTGTATTGTGAGAGGAGTGGTGGTGAGCCGTAACTTCGCCGTCGGAAAGTTTTTTGGCAGCTGGAAGGTCGACAACGGCCGCCAGTGTTGTGTCAGCCATTACGAAAGAAGGAGAAAGGATATTACGAGATTCAACAATATTTATCGCGGGTAGATGAGTTGAGATAGAGTCAAATAACAGAAGTAATAGCAAGAAACGAAAAACAGATGGTCAGATGGCCAGAAACCTTCCTATCGCCAATCGCATCCCAGCTTTTGCTTCATCGAAGAAAAAAAAAAAAAAAAAAAAACATGCTGAACCACAAATTTCATGCCCCCCTGTCGCTGATAAGTCGCGCTTATCTTATCGATAAGGCCCGCCACAAAAAAGTTAGAAAATGAACCCCGCCAATAGAAGAGAAAAAAAGCAGCAGGAATTTGTGACGAAATGTACAGCCAAGCCAAGGTGAAGAATACTTTTCCTGGCTTCTTAATATCGACTCGAGAGCCATTGACTTGGCTGTCTTCAACAACAAATAAATCCCCCTCATTCGCCCAGCATCTCTCTACCTCTACCTCTACCTTCCTCTCCATTGTCTGTCTGAACTCGCTCTTACCAAAGTGGCGTCGCTCCCCTTCAGACCCAAGGCGGCTAGCCATTCAAATATGCCGACTGCTACAATGAACCACTCTCACCGTCCCACGACCAAGGCCAACCCAAAGGGCTTCAAGTCTCGCAAGGCTACAAAGGGGTCGCTGCGAGAGGCGGCTAAGGGTATGTACTAGGAATAGCAGGGTCATGTCCCGACATTCAGTCTCCCCATCTAGCTTCTCTCTCCACTCCTCGCTCCTAATCTAACCACCTTCTGTCTCTTCTCCCTCTGCACAGGTCGCATGGGCGGCTCTGAGTTTGCCCGCCGAACCCCCCACCAACACGTTATGTCAAAACTCGACCGCAAAAACCAAGCCCGCCAGCGCCTCCAAGCCAAGCGCAAGGAGCATCTCCAAGAAACTCACATTTTCAACGGCCAAAACGGAGCCCCCCGCATCGTTGCTGTGGTGCCTCTCTGCGTCGATACGGATTCTCAGCTGGCTGTGCAGAAGCTCAATGAAAGTCTAGATATCGCCTCCGATTTCACTACTGGTCCCATCTACACCCCCATTGATCGCTTCAAACAAAAACTGCAATACTTGGCTGTGCCCCGCAACCTGGACGCCTGTCTTAATGCCACTCGTGTTGCCGACTTTGTCGTCGTCCTGCTCTCGGCCAGTGAGGAGGTTGATCAGCTGGGTGAGTTAATGCTTAGAGGTATTGAGAGCCAGGGCTTGTCCACCCTGTTTACCGCTGTCGATGGTCTTGAGGGCATTGAGCCGGCCAAGCAGCGTACCAATGTTCTTGCGTCGCTCAAGTCTTTCATCACCCATTTCCACCCAGAGCAAGAGAAAATATTTAGTCTGGACAACCGTGTCGACTCTTCCAATCTGATGCGGGCGCTGTGCAACAGCACGCCCAAGGGCATCAAATGGAGAGAAGAGCGCAGCTGGATGCTCGTTGAGGACATCCAACTCCCAGAGAACTTTGACGGCCAGACCGTTGTCACCGGTGTGGTTAGAGGAAAGGGTCTCAAGGCTGATCGCCTAGTCCAGATTGGTGATTGGGGTACTTTCCAGGTTGACAAGATTGTCGCTGCTCCTCGTCCAACAAACCGCAAGGGTGCCGATGCCGCCACTGGCCCCCCGGCTGTCTTGGACGTCCCTTCAGCTGACAAGGACACCCTTGAAGACCTGGCTCCCGAAGAGATTATGATGGAAGATGACGATATGCAGACAGAGCCCCAGCAGCAAAAGGGTGTTTTGCTAGATGACCACCACTACTTCTCCGAGGAGGAGCCGGAAGAGTACACCATCAAGAAGAGGGTGCCCAAGGGCACTTCCAAGTACCAGTCGGCCTGGTTTCTTGAAGACAATGCCGAGGATGACTCAGCCTCTGACATGGAGGATATGGATATGGACAACGCGGAGGACAGTAGCGACGAGTCTGTGGCCGCGCCTGAAGACGGTATCGAGGGTCGTGCTGAGCCTGCCATGACCGAGGGTGCCCCTTCTGAGTACCCGGCCTCGGAAATGATCATGGAGCCAGATGAGGAGCAGGATGCTGCCGATCTTGCCTCGTACCGCAAATTGAAGCGAACTGAAATGGAAGATGACAAGGAGTTTCCTGATGAAATTGAACTGTCACCGAATGTCCTCGCAAGGGAGCGCCTGTCTCGGTACCGTGGTCTCAAGTCGCTACGTACCAGTGAGTGGGTTGTCGATGAGGACCGTGCCCACGAGCCTGAAGACTGGCGTCGCCTATTGCGTGTCTCTGACTATCAAGGCACGAGATCCCGCGTCACTCGTGAGGCTCTTATTGGCGGCGTGGCCCCAGGCACGCGAGTTAGCGTGTACATCAGTGGCGCTATTCCAGAGCATGTCAAGAGGCTCCCGAGTGCTGCGCTGCACCCTGTGACGCTCTTCTCGCTGCTGCGCCACGAACACAAGCAGACGGTTTCGAATGTGCTGATTAACCTCAGCTCGGAATACCCAACTTCGATCAAGTCCAAGGAAGAACTGATTATGCAATGCGGCGCTCGCCGCTTTGTTATCAAGCCCCTATTCTCACAGCCAGGCAACACTCCGAACAACGTGCACAAATACGCGCGGTATCTGCATCCAGGCCAAAGCGCCGTGGCTACATTTACAGGGCCGGTTACCTGGGGCCCTGTGCCAGCATTGTTCTTCAAGCGGACGGCCGATGTGGAAAACGTGGCTGAAAGCTCAGCTATCCCCAGCAGCTCGGGCCTGACCCTAGTGGCAACAGGGACTTGCTTACCACCATCTACAACAAGAGTCATTGCCAAGCGGGTAATTCTCACTGGCCACCCGTACCATATCCATAAGCGTGTGGTAACCATCCGCTACATGTTCTTCAACAAGGAGGATGTGGAGTGGTTCAAAGCCCTGCCATTGTGGACTAAGAGAGGCCGAACTGGGTTTATCAAGGAAACACTCGGCACACACGGCTACTTCAAAGCCACCTTTGACAGCAAGATCAACCCCCAGGATGCTGTGGGTGTCAGTCTATACAAGAGAGTGTTCCCACGCAAGGCGATTCCACTGACGGGGTCTCTCTCGGGGGCAGTGGCGAATGGAGTGGGCGACGGCGATGGCGATGGCGATGACCGGATGGAGATGTGAACCGGGGAAAACCACTTGAGGGGCGACACCGTGTAGTAGAGAAGAGAGGGAGGAAAATTCTAAACAAAATATTGGTGGAAAAGAAGGAACAGAAGAGAAAAAAATGAGAAAAAAAGAAAAAAAAAAGGCTTCTTGGGATTTTCTTTTCGGGCCACACAGGGAAGGGATAACGACCGGGTACGATCATCATGGGTTTCATATGTTTAGGATTGCTTGTATTTTTGCTCTTGCTTTCTGTATTTGGCTTTGGCTTCCTCGCTTTTAGCTACTTTGTTTGATGAGAATTCTACTTGAGATAGAGCCTCGACTTATGTGAGGCCAGAAGTTCAGATTTGCACTGAATATAAAAGGGCCTAGCAGCCCAGAACAACGACGAGACCAGCCACGGAAATCAAAACATCTCTGTTTGCTAAGAATGCAGCGCATACGCGCCCTTACATAGAGCAACACTGTGCCACAGACAATTCTACTTTTGCTCCTCTCTATTCCAGTGCCCACTACTCGGATACCGTAGGTGTAGGGCCGCCCAGAGACCGGGCAACCTCTTCCGCTCCACTAGCCTTCCAGGCGCTCAGAATCAGGTTGGCAATATCTTGGACACCGACGTTCTTCTTTACCTGAGCGAAAATGGTCGGTCCGCCCTCTCGCATCAATCTGGCATCCCGTTCCATGACTCCCAAATCAGCACCGACAGCCTCGGCCAAGTCCGTTTTGTTGACAATAAGCAAATCGCTCTGTGTGATTCCAGGGCCACCCTTGCGGGGGATCTTGTCACCGCCACTGACATCAATAACGTAGATGATGAAATCCGCCAGCTCTCGGGAGTAGTTGGCTGCCAGGTTATCACCACCCGACTCGATCAGCAGGAGATCAGTGCGAAACTCGCCATGCAAGTCCTCGAGCGCGCCCAAGTTCAGCGAGATGTCTTCACGGACAGCTGCGTGAGGGCAGCCACCGGTCTCAATGGCCCGGATTCTCTCGGCCGGGAGGGCTCCGTTGCGGGTCAAGAACTCGGCATCCTCGCGCGTAAAAATATCATTGGTCACGGCGGCGATGTTGTATTTGGTACGGAGAGCCTTGCACAGGGCAAGCATGAGGGCGGTCTTTCCCGAGCCAACGGGCCTATCAATCAGAAGGGAAGGGACGGCAAGGTTAGCTAGAGCTGGAGCTGTCTCATTTGATGCATCGACGAGCTAGACAAGCCAAGCCGAGTGATGTTGGCAGAGAACTCACCCGCCAATGCCAATAGTGAAGGCCCGGTCGGTCCAGTTGCGACCCTCAATGATGGGCATTTCACGGCCAAGGTAGCTTCCAGGGCCATTTAGGATCTCGTGCGAATGGCCGTGTTCCTGGGCATTGAAGCCGCCGTGGTCGTGGGAGTGGTCGTGGGAGTGGTCGTGGGAGTGTTCGTGGGACATGGTGGGCAGGGCTTTGTCTTTTTCCGAGGAGACTTGTGTTCCAGAGAAAAAGACGGAGGAGAAAACGATTGGAGGGAGAGGTTGCGATAGGGCTAGGGATTGAAAAGAATGAAGAAAGAAAAACGAAAAACGAAAAAAGAAAAAGGGACGGAAGACGAGGCTGCGGAATTACGGCAAACCAACGAAGACAAGACGACTGAGCCAGCAGAGAGAGAGCAATCCAATCCTACAAGGGCGCAAGGCTTCCCTTTGCCCTTCTCGTTATCTCTGCTTCTGATGACACCACAACTGGTAATTGCTTTTACTTTATCAAGGGTTCAGCTCTACTGCTCCCGATACCCAAACCCTTATCAAACAGCAATAATAAGGAACGGTAACAAAGCTTTGTCAAAGCTCGCTGTCCATACTGGCGCCAAGTCTCTGTTTCTGTTAGCCAAGTAGTGCGTGCGAGCGGGACTTATCATTAGCGCCATTTCACCACTCGAGATCTTTTTGTTCTTGGGGTTGGAGGCTCTGTTCTCCCGTGACAAGGCCGCTGAAATCCAACGGCCGTTATACCTGCCAGCGCTCCTGTGTAGTGTACCGTACAAAGGCACTTATCTCCGTTCTTGCCTATCAAGATAATAATAAAACGTGGTGATGCTGAAGCTTGGCAGCCCAGGCCCTACCCCACCCCCACTATCTATAGACCCACATTAACTCAGAGTCGGTGTCTTGCTAAAGTGTAGATTACTGCGAGCACCGCACCTCGTCTTGTGCAGTAGACTGCTGCTGGTTTAGAGATATTCCCTCCTCTCTTGCATTTGCTTTTATCTTTTGAGTAGAGGCAGGCTTTGCCAATATACTACCACTACCGTTTGCTTCCGCTATCGGTCGTTTCAACCAGCCACGGCCTTGCTCAAAGCAACCAGCTGCTGAAATAGCCCACCCTGCTGCCAGCGAGAAGTTTCTATAGAGACAGGACAGGGCCTTGGACTTGGGCCACAACATATCCCACGTCTACTAGATCAAATAACATCAACAGGCGCCGGGTTTCCGGACAGGATTAGCTTTCCGCAAGACCGACTGTGGGGCTTCGGCGGGGGAAGCGCACTTGCTTGCAAGACTAGGGAGTAAGGAAGGGCGTTGGGCGTACCTCAGTGTATCGAAAAAGGCGAGCCGCATCTTGCGTCGCACTGGAAGATGACATCAGCCAGCTGCTGGCGTCCGGAAGACGCCGCCAATGCTGCGAGATAACAGCGAGCGAGTAGACGTAGGAACAGCAATGCACAGTAGTAGTGATGAGCAGGGCTTGGACGACAAACAGGGTTGATTTGATTTGAATATGCTTATCGTCTACTGGAATCACCAGGATCAAAAGACGCCGAATCGGTTACCGGACAAAATCAACCCTCCGCAAGGCTGGCCACCGGTTTCGGGTGCGAGAGGCACATGTGCTCCCAGGCAAGCACATTCACTTCCCTTTTTAATCCCTCCTAAACCCGTATTTTCCAAGCATCACACAATATGGGTTGGTGGCCGAGTGGTTAAGGCGCTGTGTTCAAGGCATTACTTGAATCCCTTATGCCCGAGAAGGGTTCCACAGTTTCGAAAGGATCGCGCGTTCGAATCGCGCCCAACTCATCATTGTCTCATTTCTTTTTGAGCGTACTGTGTGTTATTGCATGTTACTTTTTTAGTAGCGCCTTGTGTCGTGATGCCATCTTTGGGATGCAATATCTTTTGCATTGCAATTATTTTTCGTCTTCTCCTTTTCTCCCCAGCCCTGCTCATCGTGCGTGGCATCCCAGTCATCATCACACGTCACAGGGTCAACATTTCCATAGCCCCTGCTGGCCCAGCTAAGCACTAAGCCCTGACCAGTGAGTGACATGATGCATCCGCCCCCACTGGATATAGGGATATAGTACTGCGGAGTCGACGGTCGTTATTCACTGTGCTACAAGTTCTTGGTTGTCATACACGAGCACTATGCGTGCAAATGCAAATGCAAATATAAATATACACATATATATATGTGTGTGTGTCTCTGCACACAGCACCCGCTATCCTTGTGCTCCTGCGCCCGTGTTACACACGCTCTTATCTCTTTCAACGGCATCCACATCCCCTTTGTATTGCTATATTTCCAACTTATCACTTTGTACTCCCGGCTCTCCTTCCAGCTTGCGAGACCGCCTGTTGTTCAATGCAACCTATAAGCAAGCCGTTGCTGTACTTTGTGACGTCAATAAACCCAGGTGAGTGCACATGTGCTTGCTCCCTTCCGCCTCACTGACTTGTCTATCAGCCAACAAAATCACAGGCTTTAGCCCTGGGCGCAGTAGGCTCCCGTAGCCTTCGTCGACCGCCATTATGCCCAACTGAATAGAACATGGGTTAAGATGGCGGAGAAAGCAAGCAACATACAACCACAATCCATACCCCCATGCTCCTTACCGTGCACTAGGCTTCGGCTAATTTACCATTACTAGCAGGGCTAAAGAACAGATCTATCCCACTCTATACATATGCAGACAGCTAATGCATGTAGCATGTTTCTCCATGCCTGTATGTGATAGCAAGCCGAGTATGTAGAAAAAAAATAGTAAAAAGAAAAAAAAGAGAAAAAAAAAGAAAACTTGCCGTACTTTGTAAGACTCCTCACAGTGCCCCTAAAATCAGCACGTCCAGCACAAGTATATCTCTTCCTACGTAGATATCACAACAGCGCCGTATTTCACTCTTATTTACACCGTGCTGCTCCATGTAGCTTTTACACACCTGTCTGGATGAGTGCATAATGTATCATACATTTGGCTTCCTCAGTAGCCTGGTATCAGGCAGGCAGGCAGGCAGGCAGGCAGGCTGGCTGGCTGGCAGGCTGGCAGTAATGAGCCTGCTATGACCTCACTGCCTAGGTGACATGGGCCTACATACCCAGCAAGCATATGGCTCATCAGCAGCCCATTGATCAGTTAATCGCTTCGTAAATAGCCGCCCAGCCTCTATTTGGTAGCCAGGTTGGCTTATAAAGAGTGCCAAACAGCCCGCTGATCCCGTGACACCAAAAGCCTGTTTCTCCTCACCCCTCTTTTCTGTGCTGTACCAGTTAACCTATTGAAAGCAGCAGTAAACAGCTGTTAGGTTACACGTGGCAAGCCAACTCACCTAGCCATTCCGCCATTCCAACTCTCACTGTGTTCCACCATTCACCCTAAATCACGCTTCAAGCCTTTGTCCGCTTTGTATCACCAACTGCTAGTACTCTCCAAGAGTGGTAGAGAGAGAGAGGGAGCAAGAGAGAGAGAGAGAGAGAGAGAGAAAGAGAGAAAGAGAGAGAAAGAGAGAGAGAAAGAAAGAGAGCGAGCGAGAAAGAGAGCGAGAGCGAGAGCGAGAGCAAGAGAGAGAGAGATAGAACGAGAGAGAAACAAAGAATAAAAACAAGACAAAGCCTCAGTCTAGCAGGCACGTTAAAAATAAAACAGCCTGCCCCGACTTGTCGCTTGAACCTAACCAACGTCTGTGCAGATTATGGCCTCTAGCGGCATTGCCCCTCGCACCTCAGATCTGCCCAATACATCTCTTTCTGCCAAAGACCTTTCAACAACCGAGAACACTTCATCAGAAGTCGCCTTGACACCCCCAAGCAACACCCACGACTCATTAAGCATGCCTTCTGAGGCCACCGAAACCAAGAAACCTGTCAAGACTTCCACGGTGGAGCGGCGGCGACGGAGACAAGGTGTCAAAAACATCAATAGTGGCGACGATTATTCCTGTGATTCCTCCGACTCGTGCTCCTCGGCCTCCGATAGCATCCAATATACAAGCTATGACCCTGAGGCTTCATCTAGCTCCGGATCCGAGTCCGACTCTCGTTCTGGAAGAAACAAGACCAAGAAGGCAAAGAGAGAAAAGCGCCTTGCCCACCGGAAGCGCCTAGACAAGAAGAAAAACCGCCCCACTCGCAAGCAAGCTTTGTCTTTGGCCACTGACGATTCCTCATCGGAAAGCTCGACGTCGAATACCAGCTCAGGTGCTAGCTCTAGCGGTGAACAGGCCCAGGAGGACGGTAAAGATGAAGTCAAATGGCTGCGACAACAACTTGAGATCCGAAACGCCCCAGCGCCTACGGCCGTTGGCCCCCAGGGCTATTATCTTGTTCCCGTTGCCGGCTGTGCTCCAAATTCTACCCTACAGCCGCCGGGCCCAGTCCCGGAAAAGTTCCGCGTCCCATCTCCTAAGAAACCAACAAGCAGCAAGAAAAAGAGAGCAACAAGAAAAGCTCCAAAACCTAAAGATCAAAGTAAAAAGGGCTACCGTCGCGTTGATAGTGTGTGGGACAATAACCTGCATAACTTCAAGCTGCAGGAAACCAAAGAGACGACTGCCGAGGACACAGACGAGCCGGAATACGCGTTCCTGGTTTGCCGTAGCTTTGACATAGATGGGAAATACGAGTTTAAGCATGTCCATATAATGAGCAAGCCTCTACAGGAGGCGGCCCAACACGTCATTGGCAACATCCAAGGCGTCAATCTGATGGATTCTGTTCCCAAGCTGAATCCCAACACGCTTTTCTTGTGAGATCCGATTGCCACCTCCCCTTTGACACCCCGAGCATAGTGTTCTGTAAGATTACCAACTAACCGCTTGTCCCATAGATATCTGGAAGACTTTGAGCAGTATGTCAAGGAGCTGAAGCAGGTAACCCCAGAGGGAGACACTTCCAAGGAACGCCGCAAAAACAAGGCGAAACTCAGTACTAAGATTGATCATCTCAAATGGCTCATCTCGTACATCAACGAAGACTACTCGTCCCTGAAAAAGAGGTAAGTTAGCGTGCCATATCATAGTCACTACTTCAAACGTCCCTGTTCTCATCGCCCAATCTCTCCATCTAGTCTTGCCTCCATGTTGTCCAACGGCCTTATTACCTTTGAGCTGATTTGGGCGCTGTGGAAGCCTTCTAACATTGCGTATACATCTACGTATGGCTCGCACGATAGCCCTCGGGCCTTCAAAGTAAGATCCTGCCAGAGGCTTCAACAATTCAATACTGGCCCCTCCTGGCTCGTGGCCGGCAAATATTTGGATTACAATGGCAAAGATTTCGGCCATTGCTTTATCCAGGAGAAAATCGAAGAGTTCCATGGAGCCCGCAAGATCACCAGCCTGCCCGTATACCCGCTCCGCTTCCATAAGCACAAGGACGCCATCACGGAAAAACTCATTGCTCGCGGCAGAGACTTTGTCGGTCTATGCGGCGTTAACTATAGAGAGTACAAGGGAATGGCCTATTGCAAGCGCAAAGACGATATTATGCGAGTCAGCGTTAAAGGCCGTGTTATGGTTGATGCTGCCACACACCGTCGCATCAACCCAAACTATGACGCTTGCAATATTCCTCAGAGGGACAGTTCCAGCGACTCGGCAGACGACTACACCGAAGCCAGCGACGCCGATTATCCCTCGGGCAACAACTCGAATAGTCGACTGAACGAGTTTTTCGGCACGGCTAATAATAAGCCCCGGGCTTCTGCTCACAAGTTTGAGCTTTTAAAAGAGGGTGGCACTACTGGGAAGGCCAAGGGGGAAGCAGAACAAGAGAAAGAATACGAAGACAGGGAGGAGGATGAAGCGGAAGGAGAGGACCAAGATAAAAAGACGCACAAAAGACATGGTTCCGCGGTCCCGAAGAAGCCCGTCTTTTCCGACCAGGACTACCTGATTGCCTCGCCCCTCCTACTCGGCTTCTCCTTCTCGGAGAAGCTCTGGTTGGAGCTCCTCGTCTCGAAAATTTCGGAAATCCAGTGGAATGCCAATGCCTACGACTCGCTGGTTCTTGCACCCAAAACCAAGAGCATCATCAAAGCCCTTGTAGAGTCGCACAAGTACAATGCCGCCGATAGCATTGATGATGTCATTCAGGGGAAAGGAAAGGGTCTTGTTGGTACGTTGGCAGTTAGAAGCCGCAATGAAACTAGGATGACTTGGACACTGACACCACTGTGAAATCTAGCGGTACTCCACGGGCCACCAGGCACGGGCAAAACCCTGACGGCAGAGGGAATCTCGGAGCTTCTCAAGTGCCCGCTATACATGGCTTCAGCCGGCGAGCTCGGGACGTATTCCCGGTGTCTTGAGGGCGAATTGCAGAAGATGCTGGATATATGCCACGCTTGGGGCGCTATTCTTCTCCTTGACGAAGCAGATGTGTTTTTGGAGAAGCGCAATCTTCACGACATCAACCGAAATGCTCTGGTCAGCATTTTCCTGCGGCAGTTGGAATACTTCCAGGGGATTTTATTCCTCACGACGAACCGGGTCGAGGTGAGCTTTACTTTTTGCCGTACTTGTAGGTAGTGTGCGACTGAGCTAACATGTGAGCATCCATCTGTTGCCTAGACTTTTGACGATGCGTTTCAATCTCGGATCCATATCGCTCTCAGATACGATAATCTCCAGCCTCGAGCCCGCCAGGCCATATTCAAGATGTTTATCAAAAAGGTCCAGGACCAGAAGCCACGCCACGAGCTGGAAGGCTGCTCCGGCACGCCGTACCAGTTTACAGAAGATGACTTCGAGGTCCTGGGCAAGTGGGATCTCAATGGCCGGCAGATAAAAAACACCATCAGCACTGCCCAAGCGTTGTCGATCAACAAGAAGGAGACATTTTCTATGCAGCACATCCGGGAGGTTTTCAGTGTCTTGTCTGCGTTTGACCAGGATCTGAAGGGGGGGCCGGGCTATGAAGAAGCTATGCGAAACTACTTTTGATTGTTAGAGGGGGAGATTTATATGTGAAACTAGGCTTAGGTTTTCGTTATTCAGGTTTGATTTTTGTTGTTTAAATTGCATAATAGTTGTGGCCAGCTTGTCGAGCATATTAGCCAGTTAGCGTAGAGGTTGGGAAGGCCGGCTTTGGAGGTATGACTGGCGGCTTTGAGTGATGCTTTCTGTTTCAGAGTTTGTAAAAACAAGGTCCTTGGTTGGTTGGTTGCTTCTTGCTTGCCTGCCTGCTTGCCTGCTTGCTTTTCTGCTTGTAACACAGTAGTGCACACACAAGGTATAAAGGCCAAACAGAAACTTACATAGGTATGGCCCAGCCCAGACTTCTTGTCCACTCTGCCTCGGCCACTGCTTCGTGCCATCAATAGTCGCCAACTCCTTTTTGCCGAACCATGAATCCTAGCTTCTTTTGGGGTCCAGCTCCCCCTCCTCCACCGCATCTGCATTGTAGGCCAGGTCCACCAGGCTCCTTCATGTGGCCTCTTGCTCCTTCGGCCAGCGCAGCCTTCCCATGCCCTCACCATATGCCACAGCCAGCGCCCGGCCGACAAAGAGTCCATGAAACGCAAGTTAACGTCGGCATTATTGATCCTGGCTCTTGCCAGCATCAAAAGCGACAGCCAGGACCACACATATGCAGCTGTAACTACTGCTACAATGGCGAGGACAGACATACTTCTATGCCCCCCACACGCCCTCTGTTTACAGATATTAATCCCAACTTTGTGGCAGTCCCTATTTGCGACGAAGAGTATCTCGTTCTCCGTGAAGTTTTGCATGAGCATCTACCCCGCACTTCACTACTGCCACGCGCAGCTACTCTAAACCCTAGAGCGGCGCTGCCAGATGACCTGCCCTCTTTTCTGCCACTGCATTTGCAGCCTAACGGTGCCGTACTGCTCAGCCATGCGCTGGGCTTCCTCTTTTGCCACCTGGAACAGCTAAGCACAGATAGCGGGAGCGGCAGACGTGACGGCAATGGTGCCCTGGTAACCATTACGGCTAGGTTGCATCACCGGCTTTCCCAAAGCCCCACAACGGGCCGTGCGTGTAGCAATATGCTAAGTCTTGTGGTTGCACTGTGTCTGCTCCTTGATGAGAACCGGGGCTTTGGGTGCTCTGCAGCCCTAGCGGGCGAGGTGGGAACGTTCATGGCAGATCTCGGCGCAGTTTTGCGGCGCATCTCACGGCCGGAGGACGATGTGATGAAAGGGCTGGTGATGGCGTTTGCACGGGTTTTCAAGGAGGATAGCAGAAGCATGGGTCTGTTGCGACGACTGTGGGACTATCTAGAGCCACCAGAGAAGAGAGACATAGTGCGCCTAGTTGAGGGACAAGGCAGGGTAAGCGCGAGTTGCAGTGCGTTGACAAGGTTTGCGCAAGGGGTGAGCGAAATCCAAAGCGCCTGTGGGAGTAGGGTTGACGAGGGTTAGGTGGTTAGGTTGGATGGTTGTGAAAGCTGAAAATTGCTCCTAAAAGCTAGTTTGATGGTGTCGGTGTCTATGGACAGGCTATAGGGACTTGCATTCCCGTGCATAAGATGAAGCAGCGGAGGAAGGGACAGGGCTAATAGATTGTGCTGGATAGCATGCAAGAAGCCATGGGGTGTAATCTGAGGAATGGGGCGGGCGGCTGTTGGATTCCTTGGGGCAAACAACAGAGAAATAGATGGAGGAAAAGAGAGGGAGGAGGAGGGGGAGGAGGGGGAGGAGGGGAGAAGAACGAGAAGAATGAAATGAATGGAAATGGAAATAGCGAATGAACAGAAAGAACTAATGAACGGAAGGAACGAATAAACGGAAAGAACGAATAAACGGAAAGAACGAAGGGATGGAAATAACGAATGAACGGAAAGAACGAAATGAACAAATTGAATCAAATGCAAAGAGCGGGAGAACAAAGACTTCCAAAACAATCAACAGAACACGAACACCCCCCCCCAATAAAACAACACACTGCTCGCAATATTCAAGCAAGGCTGGCAGTATTCTAAACTCTGTTGTTTAGGCTTGGAAATGGTGCCTGAAGCTAGCTCCTATCACATCATTTGTGGGTCTAGCTCAAGGCCCAAGAAACCAAAGTAACTTCCTTTTTCTGTCCCTAGTCCAGTGTCCTCCCAGCCGCCTGATATTGACGTACCCTAGCTTTTTTGCTCCTTCCTTGGCGGGAACTCCACCCTATCGGCAACAGAGGAAGAAGTCGCGGTGTACTCTTGAGCTCAGCCATACTTGCATGTAACCATCTACTTATATGCACCTGTATATCTGCATCGACAACAGCTCAGCGTGGCCACGTCAAAGGCGCCGAAATCTTTGTCTTCTTGTGCGCATTTCGCTTCCCTTTTGGGCCCATTTTCTTTCTTTTTTCCTCCCCCGGCTCTGTTTTTCTTCGTCTTCTGTCGTCTAGCTGTCGCTTGTTAATGGCCCGCTCCTGAAGCTGGTGCCCCCTTTTCCCCAACCTTGGGTCTTGTCTGGCTACTTGCTTCTCTCACTCTTTCACTCACTCACTCACTCTCTCACTCTCTCGAGTCTCCCACCGCTCCGTGCTCGTTCCATTCATATTCGCCGCGTCTCCCCATCCCCAACCCCACATCCACC
>JAXASZ010000907.1:0-102371 GCA_038407095.1 Ceratocystis destructans
AACCCACAATCATCAATAACGAAAACCTTGAAGCTTAGACCTTTTCTGTTGACGTCGTCCTCCTTTCATTGGCCTAGCCCAGGGCTAGACTTGCTCCTCCATCCTTTCACCTTTCCCCCCAGCGTTCACAGCTAGCTAAACCCACGCCCAAATTTACCCCTGGGGCCTTCCTTCCTTCTTGTGTATGCGAGCTTCCTTCGGCCCCTGTTTGGTTTTTGCATGGTTTCGAGAGAGAAGATCTGACCATGTACCTTTTGCATAAGCAACAGCGGGCAGCGGTACCTAGGGCAACGGAACTTCCGTCCAAAATCCGAAAATGTGAGGGTTGCAGAGTAGCAGAGTCGCAAGGGCCCTCTAACTGTGCTAGTGTGGGTATGCCTGGGTGGCCCAGGGCAAGGGCAGAGCATGGCTGGCTGGCTGGCTGGCTGGCTCTGGCCGCTGGCTTGCAGGGGCTCTGGCGCAGACCTCATTAGTGGAGACCAGTGCTGCTCGATGTGCTTATGTACAGACATGCAGCCAGTTGGTTATATGCTGTGCACATTGTTGCGGATGGATACGCCGTGCATAGCATAAGACCGACCTTCCTTGCTTTGCCATCACCGGCATGAATGTCCAATATATAAATTCGATAAAAACAAAACACAGAACACGGACAGCAACGCAAGGGGCTCATAGACCGGAGGGAGGCATATTGAGGCTTGTATGCACTGCTGGGCCTGGCCTGACCTGACCTAGCCTGGCTGTTCCTATCTTGTTGTTTGCTCAGGGCTCAGGTTCCTTCATGTACTCCCCTATTCCCGCGTCTTCGTCTCTACTATTTCTTGCCTGTCTCGTCGTAAATTTCTTTCTTCCTCCTCTGTCCTTCTTCTCCTTTTCTTCTTCCTCCAACCCTTCTTCGTTTTAGAGGCTTCAATCTTCTTTCTTGGTCATCCAACTCTTATTATTTTCTCTTCTTTCTTCTACTACCGGCATATCACGCTGTTTTTTCTTTATTTTTCTTCCCTAAGCTTTTATTTGAATTCAATACTCTCGTTAAGACCAACACAGCTCTCTCATAGCTCCATTTCTTTGCTTCCACGCTCTTCTACATCAACCTAACGTCATCTTCCATTACTTCGGAAGACGACCATAATATCCGATAGGACTTAGTATTACTTTCAAAAACACAGGTATGCCTTTCCCATAACCGTCCTGCCGCGCATGCGTCTACGCGTGCGTCCGGGAGATAGACTATGATGGCTGCTTGCGTCGTCGGAATTCCCCCTACACCAACCCGAACACCGAAACATCAGCGCTCGATGGTCCCGACTCAAGAATCAGGAGAGATGAATGAGATCTGGAGACAGCAGCAGGCCAGCCATACACGAGGCTGCGTACAACGAGTGAAAGCAGCGCCCCCTGAACAGCCACTTCGGTAGGCAACCAAGAAAGACAAGCAGAGACCGATGCTCAGCCGCGTTGTCCTTCCATTTTCGATTGTACCGTTCCGGCTCTTGCTGCTTTTGGCGTTGCAAAGTGTCCACAAATTGCAAAACTTTGCTTCTTGCCTGTCTCTGCCCATTACTGTTGTTGCTGTGCTGCGTCACCGTTGCTTGCTGCTTTGTTTATGGGACGCACTTTGCCCCCCTCGTGAGCAAGAAGTGTCATCCTCCAAGGCTTCTGGGCGTTTCTTTTACTCTTCATCCACGCGTCGGACCGTCCGCCTTCGCTCTGTTTTTTACACTTATCTCTGGCTCATGTCCTCCCTCGCATCCATTTTCTCTGCATAATTTTCTAGTGTCAATTGTTTTCAACCTACTAACTGGCTTCCTCTATCCAGCTCTCACAATGTACGGATTCAAGGTCGCTGCCGCTGCTGCGGCTGTCTTTGCTGGCGCCGCCATTGGTACGTTTCTTGCCTCCAACATCAACATCTTCACTCGAGCTAACCATCGCTTCTGTTCTAGCCGACGTCGACTGTGACAACTCTACTGCCACCTACACCGTAAGCGATGCCGCCTCTGCCACCATTGCCTGCGAGACGGTCAAGGGAAGCATCGCTTTCGCCACCTCTGTCGCCGGCGCGGTCACTATCGAGGGCCCGGAGGCCATTGAGGGCGATGTTATCATCAACAATGCC
The DNA here is from genome assembly GCA_038407095.1 of Ceratocystis destructans. Taxonomy (NCBI): domain Eukaryota; kingdom Fungi; phylum Ascomycota; class Sordariomycetes; order Microascales; family Ceratocystidaceae; genus Ceratocystis; species Ceratocystis destructans. The sequence goes on from JAXASZ010000907.1 coordinate 2,120, forward strand.
ACTCAGCTCACCGGCCTTTCTTCTACCTCGGTCACCAAGATCAGCGGCAACTTCGAGCTCAACGAGGTCCAGATCTTGGAGTCAATCAACTTCCCCAACCTTCGTTCCGTTGGTCAGCTGACCTGGATTGCCCTGCCCACCCTGGACACTGTCAACTTTGGAACCAGCGGCGTCACCACTGTTAGCAGCATCCGCATTTCCAACACCTTCATTTCCACCCTGGAGGGCATGGACCTGGTCTCGGTCGACACTTTCCAGATTGACAACAACCGCAACCTGAAGACCTGGTCCACCGGCCTGAAGAACATCACCGGCTCGCTTATCATTGCCTCCAACGGTGCTAACCTCGAGATTTCTCTGCCCAACCTTACTCTTGCCAAGGATATCGATGTCCGCTCCGTCAAGTCCTTCTCCATGCCTCTGCTGGCTACTGTCTCCAACGGAATTGCGTTCTCTAACACCACCAACCTGGAGAGTATTTCGGCCCCTAAGCTTACCACCGTCGGCCAGTCTGTTGCCATCAACGGTAACGAGGCTCTGACCAACGTCTCAATGAACGCCTTGACCACTATTGGTGGCGGTCTGACCATTACCAACAACGATAAGCTGGAGTCGGTTAACGGTTTCGAGAAGCTGAACAAGGTCGCTGGTGCCGTCAACGTCCGTGGCAACCTTACTGAGGTTTCTTTCCCCAGCCTCAACGACGTCAAGGGCACCTTCGATGTCATCTCCACTGCCGATGTTTCCGAGTCGTGCACCACCTTCAAGAAGCTGTCCTCATCTGGCAAGATCCAGGGCAAGCTTACTTGCACTTCTGCCACCGCCGACTCCTCCACTGGCGGCTCCAAGCCCCTCACCTCTGGCTCCAGCTCTTCCAACTCTAGTGACTCGTCGGATAGTGCTGCTGGCGCCAAGAGCTCGAACGCCATCTTCCTTTCTGTTGCTATTGCCGGTGCCATTGCCGCAATGCTATAAATTTGACACCATAATTGTTTTGTTATGTCAACTTGGGGTTGTACGACGATGACATGGTGAAGAAGAAGAAGAAGAAGAAGCAGCAACAAGGAAGAATGAGACCGCAGAGTGGTGTGTTTTTATTTTGCATGTAGCACAGGTGGATGTAAGTGCTATGCATGAAAGGATTGTGCTGTTTAAGGATAGGATAATCATGGTTTTGTGGTGGCGTTTTATGCTCCATATCTTTTTTTTTTATTCCCTCTTTTTGTGTTGCTTTTTTTTTTTTCTCTTATTTTTTGAAACCACCTTAACGGAGCACTCCTACTCTACTATCGATGAACCACGATGACAAATATTTGTGTGTTGACAGTCTTTGCAGCGTGTATCTTTTTTTCTGCCTTGGTTTCGAAGGGAGGGTGCGTCAGTATGTACAAATAAATAGGGTGGTTTCGATAGAAGTGATGCTAATACTTGTCCAAATACGCGTTTCGTGCTCATGCCAATAGTGTCTTACAAAAAAATGTGCTTTGCTGTGCTTACTTACGCACCATGTCTCCTAGTGACGATGTCCATCGCTAACAACTGAGTCGTGATGTCAAGGTCAAACAAGACAAGGCAGACTTTCTGTTAACCCCGCATGAAGCATCATACTAGCCAATGACAGGCCGCAATTTCTGTTGAGAGTCAGCTCAGGGCTTCATGTGTATTTGTTGATAAACTAGCGGTTTATGCCAACTAACTCCTCGAGCATTTCTCTTCTGCCTTTAGAACTGGCAAGTGAGCGACCTCGCAAGTGAGCAACCTCCGTAAACCGAATCATCGCCATGGCACGTCCACATCCCCTTGACCCGCTTGGCCCCCATGAAATCTCAAAGGTACTCTCTCATCGTCCCCAAATCCTGTCCTGCCTCCCTCCCTCCCTACCTTCTTGTTCACCCCATCTGCAGGCCGTCTCTGTACAAGGTAATACAGACTCATGTTCCTGTGTTGGCTAACTTGTTGTTTCTTGCGTTGTCTACAAGGCTACTGCTATCGTCAGAGAGCACTTCCCGACGGTTACCAATCTCGTCTTCCGTGTCGCTACGCTCCATGAGCCGCGCAAGGCTGAACTACTCCCTTTCTTGAACGATGTAGCTAGTGGTATGACACCGGCAGTGTGGCCGGTACGCATGGCTCGAGTGCATGTGATTGCAGAGGGATATGCTGCTACTATGGAAATCAAGAATAAAGATGCAGCAGCAAAAACTGCACACTGTGAGACAGAGGTAGAAGAAATTCGCTCACTCTTTGAATTCCATGTCGACTTGGATGCCGCCAAGGTCACATATCGGGAACACAAAAAAGGCAAGCATTCATACGTTGATGCCAAGTTTATGGGCCGCGTTCAGGACGCATGCTTGGCCGATGCAGGTATACAGGCCGAGATTGCCAAGATGGCGCTGCCCGCTGGATCATCAGTTGTGGTGGAGCCGTGGGAGTACTCGGCAGACGGCTTGAACGACTTCTCAAAGCGGACAACCATGGTGAGTCAGCAGTCACTACTAATCGTGCCATGGATATATTGCACATAGGCACACATAGATACGTCTTGGACCGCTGACTTTCCCTAGTGCTGGTTTTACCTGCGCCGTATCTCGCACCCAGATACCAACTACTACGCCTATCCGCTTGACTTGTGCGCTGAAGTCTCTGACAGTCTGGCCGTCATCAACATCTGTCGTCTGCCATCAGCTGCAGGCGACCGTATGCACCAAAACGTCCAGCCCTTTGATGATCGTCGTACACACTCATCGGCCATTGAGTACCACCCAGAATTGCGCCCCGCGCCACGAACGACCACAAGACCGTACCAGATAGTTCAGCCTGAGGGCCCGTCGTTCCATGTGAGCGGAAGCGCCATGACATGGGAAAAGTGGACGTTCCGCATTGGGTTCAACTACCGTGAGGGCCTGACACTGCACGACGTGCGCTACGATGGCCGTCCGCTGTTCTACCGCTTGTCATTGGCCGAGATGTTCGTGCCGTATGCTGATCCGCGCTGTCCATACCCACGAAAGGCTGCATTTGATCTCGGTTGTGATGGTGCGGGAATCAATGCGAATAACCTCAAGCTGGGCTGCGACTGCCTGGGCTACGTCAAGTACTTTGATGCATGGCATGTGAAGGCAGAGGGCACTCCACTGCGTTTGGAGAACGTGGTGTGCTGCCATGAGCAAGATGATGGAATCTTGTGGAAGCATACGAGCTTCCGCTCAGGCAATGCGGTAGTGGTGCGCTCGCGCATTCTTGTACTCCAGACAATCATTACTGTCAGCAACTACGAGTATATCTTTGCTTTCCACTTTGGCCAGGATGCATCCATTCACTATGAGGTACGTGCAACCGGCATTATGTCTACCGCACCCATGAATATCGGCGACCCAGTGCCCCCATACGGCACGCTGGTAGCTCCTGGGGTTCTAGCACCGTACCACCAGCATTTGTTATGCCTACGGATTGATCCTATGCTAGATGGAGCGGACAACTCGGTGCAAGTCGAGGAGTCACACGCGATGCCCATTGATGACCCAGACATACACAACCCATTCCGTGTTGGCTATACCACCACATCCACCATGGTTGAGAAAGAGCAAGGCCTTGATTTGGACCACAAAAGCGCGCGTGTGTTTAAGATTATCAACGAGAGCAAGATAAACCCCATCACTGGCACGCCCGTCGGCTTCAAGTTGGTGCCTGCATATAGCCAACAGCTGCTCGCACACCCAACGTCGTTTCATGCCCGGCGGTCCGAATTCGGCCAGCACGCCGTGTGGGTGACACGCTACCACGACGATGAACTGTACCCGGCAGGGACCTTTACAATGCAATCATCGGGTGGCGATGGCATCGCATCAGTGATTGCACGGCGCAGGGACCTGGGCGGCGATGAATCGGCGGTTCGTGATCGCGACATAGTGGTGTGGCATACATTTGGGTCAACGCATAACCCACGGATCGAAGACTGGCCGGTAATGCCGAGTGAAAAGATGGTGGTTGGACTGAAACCAGTTAACTTTTTCACCGAGAATCCCGGTATTGATGTGGCTGTGTCGACGCAGGAGAATAACAAGAGCGTCATGGTATGCTGTGCAGAGAACACGGAGGCTTAGAAGATGAGAAAGGCACGGGAATATGTAATAGTAAGCTGTATCGTTATTGGTTGTATACTCAGTCATAAATGCATGACTCGAACTTCTCTGAGTCATAGTAGGCAGGTTTGATGGTATTACCACTGAACATACGGCCATTGAGCTCGTTGACAGCCTACGATGCGAGGGTTGTTAGCAACAAGGGGGGGGGGTTTGAAAGAGAGGGAAGCGTAGTGGTGTCTGGAGTTAGTTACCCGTAATGCAGAGATTTGATTCGTGAACTTGATAAAGACACGCCGAGATGATTGGTCGATATATAATCGTTCGACGCGGCCATACTATAGATGTGTTAGTAAAAAGACTTGAATCAGAGAGTAAGGCTGTCTCCGTAGGGCCTACCTTCTCTCCACACTCCTCGCCAATCTCCTGACCTAAGCCCAATTCGATCTCACGAGCAAGATCTTCCATTCCATCAAGCATGCCATCTAGTACCACCACGTCGCTCATCTTGCCAACTTGGCCGCTATCTTCGTTGCTCCTCTGGCCTCCCAGGACTTTGTTACGAGAACCAACCGGCTCTGCCCACCCCCCGCCTTCTGCGTCGGGTCTTTTCCGGCGCTTTTCCACGGCCACAGAAAGTGCGCTGGTAATGCCATCAGATTCGGCGCCGAGTCCGGACCCTTTGGTCCAGCCGTATTTAGCCATCATGCGGCCAGCGAAGCCAGACTGGCCGGGTCGGTTTGTACGGGGCGCCCCAATGCTGGGATTATTGTCATTGTCGTTTTCTGTAGAAATATGGCCAAGCCCAAGTGCCGGCGGGGGGTCGTCGTCCCAGTCCCCGCTTTCTTCGGGGTCATTACTGTCGTTGTCTCTCTGGGCCTGGGCGTAGCGTACTGGGGCACTGGAGGCAACTACACCAACCGAAGCGGGGGCTGGGACCAGAGTTGGCGTAGGCGCTGGAGGGTCTGGCTTCTGACCCTGAGACATGGCCTGTCGACGGGCATAGACATCATCACCTGAGATGTCCATGGGTATCTCTTGTGGTTCTGGAGGAGGCGCAAAGTTCAAGCCAGGCGGTGGCGCAATTTTCGCTACAAGAGGCGGTTAATAGATATACCTTAGACAAGAGCTTTGGAAATTTCTCACCACCCAGGCCGGGCCGCTGATCTTGGCCCTCGTCGCTACTCAAGTCGCTTCTTGACCCGCTAGAAAGACTGCCACTGCGACTATAGCTCTTACGATGACCGTTTAGGATATCCTTCCACTCCCTAATCTCACCGATGCGCTCATCGCTCTTTAGATACTCATCTACATTTGTTGGACGCGATGGGTCGTACACATCTTCCCAGTCGGTTTCTCGTTGCTCGTGGTTTCGCCGTTTATTCTTGTTTTTACGTCCGCCACGCTGGCGCTTTTCTCCCGTGCCATAGGCCCACTCGTCGGTTTTGGAAGGCGCCCAATCTGAGAGGCGGCTTCTGACTGGGGGAGCTTGAGTTTTTGAGGCTGGAGTTGAGCCAGCTGCTGCTGTTGCTGCTGCGGCTACGGACTGGACCGGGGTTACACTATTGGGGGCATTGGGAGCAGGCACGGGCGCTGAAAAGACGGATTTGGGCTTCTGTTTCGCTGGAGCGGTACGACGGATAGGCTGGAAGCGAAGGGCTGTGGTTTATGGAGAGGAGATGAGCCAAGCTGTAGGTAAAAGCGAAGGACATAGTATAGAAACTTACCGCTATCAGCTGCTTTTTTCTTGGCTGCAGCATTAGCGTCTGTTGCATTGGAAGGCTCGGGCTCGAGTAAATCTGCGTAAAGGGACAGCCCGGCGGGTTTTGCTGGAGGTTGGCTAGACATTTGAAGATATAGCAATGATGAAGATTGTCGTCGTAGCTTTGGGGTGTTGAAGGAAGGATTCAAGATGAGATTCGAGCTTGTTCGGGAGTGCTTAAATGGGGATCAGAAGTATCTATACACATGCTTTTTTTCGTGGTGACACAAGAAAACCGCGCCCTTTTCTTTTGTGACATAATGATGTACTGTGTGATGTCATCGCAAGGCTGACAAACGTTTCGACAAGGCATCGTGAGAAGTCAAACAAATCGTCGCATGGTGAAAGTGCAGTTTGTTTTTAGTATTAAAATCAAGTATTTATTTATATTGCAATATGCGTAGTCATAGCGCCCGTCAAGTCCAAAATAGGGCTTTTATAAAAAAAACAAAGCTGCCATCATCTTTCATCGCCCGAAACGCGCAATCAGCTGCTTGTTTTTAGAGATCTTTACAGATATACAAATTGGCTCTCTTTCACCAATGGCGCGTCAATATGTTCTGCCCGTACACCAATATCCACAGCCTCATTGTAAATATCATCCACAGTGGACGATGGCTTGATAGAGATCCAACCTTCCTGATCTAAATCATGCAGCGCACGGAGGATCCAGCTACAGCTACTGATGCCGTCTTCGATGGCATCGTTGCCATCCAAGCCCCGCCTGATGATTTCCGGCACAAGCGGTACTTTTGCCACCCGACTGTCTAGTTCGCACCGAAGCTCGTCGTCAATTTCGGCGATCCGAATAGCACATACCACAGGCATGCTCTGAGGCATATTTTCGATGTGGTTAGACTCAAACTTCCAGATACCGGTGGCATTCATAGGCGGCTGCCCTAGCTGAAAGTTCTTGTTGGGTTGTGGGGCTTTCGATTCGGGACGTGCTTCGTCATTGTTTACATGTGTAATATGGTATGTCTGGCCATGGGTATCGCTGATGTGGGAGTACAAACTCCAGTGCCATCGCTTGGCCATAGGTCTTGGTTGTTGCTTTCCTAGGGGCTTGTATGTGGGCGACGATATGAGCAGATAGAGTGAGCCTGGGCGAAGTTCTATGGCGCTCTTCTTCACAGTGCGGTCTGGAATCACAATATTATTCAGGCCCGATAGTTCAGTCCACAGCGGATGCGACCGCAGGATATTCTCAAGGTCTTTGAGAACTTCTACGTTATTCATAGCGACTGGAAGTGCTTGAGACGTAGATGTATGTGTGTGTGTGTGTGTGTGTGTGTACAGGTGTGGTATGTACGTAATAAGCATGCGGACTGTCTTATATGCGAGGCTTGTGTAAGCAGAGGAGGAGAAATAATCCAGATACCAAAGCAACCCTGTTTTTACAGCGAGGGAAGCCGCAGTATACCAAGATCACCTGCTACCATGAGATGGGTGTTTTAAGAAGCCAAAGAGCAGTCTTGGTGATATTTCCGGTGCTTGACTTGGAAAAAAAAAAGAAGGAAGCCCGTTCAACGTGAGTAGTGATGCTTAGAGGTGTGAAATGTAGTGCCCGCATGCAAAGAGGGGCAAAGGGTCGCTGCGAGCACTAGCAAATAGCAAAGGCTTAGAAGAAGCGCAAGACAGAGCAGTGCGTGCTGATACAAAAGAGTGGAAGGCGTAACGGGGTTTAGACACCCGTTTTGTCTTGTAATTGTTCTTCTTCTTGAAATATTAAAGATATAGGTGCGTTTTCCCAAACGAGGAGTAGTCCAGCCCGGGTGCCGGTCGCTAAAACCAAGGGATGTAGGCTAGTCCGGCCGGGGTCACGTGGAAGGGAGAACCCTAGATGTTTTGTCGTATCAAGACTAATGTTTTATGCTTGTGAAGTAGCAATGAGACAGAAGATGAACAAACATCTGTATTGAATTTTGAAAACGGCAATGAGAACAGCCAAAAGAAAGGTAAGATGTATGAATTGAGGTCTTCATTCCCAGTCTGAGATATAGAGAAAATAAAAAGGAAAACATGCTGACTCACGCTATAGCTAAGACTTTTGCCGATGGAGATTGCAAAAAGATATGCTCCGAGTGAGGGTCGAACTCACGACCTTTGGATGGCATTTTACATTTCGGAAGTTGAAAATCAGACTCCTCATGAATTATGAGACCACTGCGCTACCACTGCGCCATCGAAGCCTGTTGATTTCATCGCCGATTGCATGGGTGCCAAAATCGGTGTATATTACCCGATGTTTTCCCGGGAAAAATATAAGAAATATAGAAATATAAAAAAATGCGACAATAAACGACGTTGCGGCTTCACGAATGCTAACCTCCAACTCAATCTAAGAACGACTTTTCTACTAGCATCCCTTCTCTCTCTTGATAAGCTTTGTCCTTATCCTAGTAATTTTTTTTCCCCTATCATTTCAATACCCAAAGATCGGCAAAAGCGCAATCGCTTCATTTTGCCCCATCGAAAAATAGCCTCGATATCTTAACCAGGCATCGCATCACGTCATAGCTTGCCTCGTATAATCGGCTACTATTTTCACGAGGATTATTTGTCCACAAACGTGCTTGGACTATCTGTCACTATGGCTAGCCCCTTGACTCTCCAGACCGCCATCCAGGGAGTTACTAACTCTGTCGCTGTTATCGTGCCCTCGAAGCCGACACCGGTCACGGCTACCTACGCCCAGCTTGTTGCTGATATCACGGACTTTCGCCAAAAACTCGCAAACATTGGCATTGGAAAGGGCTCATACGTGTCTCTTGCGCTCATCAACAGTTATGAGTTCATAATCGCCTTCGAGGCTAGCGCATGGCAGAGCGCAATCGCCGCCCCACTGAACCCCAATTACAAGCAGGCCGAATTTGAATTCTATATCGACGATGTCAAGTCCGACCTGGTGCTGGTTCCTCGCGGCGCTTTCAATGCTGGTAGCCCTGCTGTTAAGGCTGCCCAAAAGTTCAATTCTGCTATTGCAGAATGCTATTGGGATGCACAGGAAAGACGCGTTGTTTTGGATATAAAAGACAGCGGGAAGCTCAAGGGTAAAAAGAGTCGAGTTCTGACTGCTGTGCCGGATGACATTGCCCTTGTCTTGCACACAAGCGGCACAACGTCCCGCCCTAAAGTGGTGCCTCTCACCCATCGCAACCTCACTCGTACTATGATGAACATCAAGAATACATATCAGTTGACTGCCGCTGACCGTACCATGTTGGTTATGCCACTTTTCCACGTTCATGGGCTCCTATGCGGGCTGATGGCCCCTTTGTATAGCGGCGGATCTATGGTTGTTCCTACTAAATTCTCGGCTTCCGATTTCTGGGCTGACTTTACCGCTCATGGTGCCAACTGGTACACAGCTGTGCCAACAATCCACCAAATCCTACTCAAGAATCCTGTGCCATCGCCCCTGCCCAAGATCCGTTTTATACGTTCCTGCTCCTCGCCGCTCTCGCCCACCGTTTTTGCTCAGCTGGAAAAGACCCTACAGGCGCCTGTTCTCGAGGCCTATGCAATGACTGAGGCTGCTCATCAGATGACTTCCAATCCCCTTCCTCCAGCAAAGCGCAAACCTGGCTCTGTTGGTCTGGGACAAGGTGTACAGGTCAAGATTCTTAATGATGATGGCGACGAAGTGCCCCAGGGCAACGAAGGCGAAATTTGTATCAAGGGCGAGAATGTTACTAGCGGCTACCTGAACAACACAGCGGCAAATGCTACAGCGTTTGCCAAGAATGGCTTCTTTCGCACCGGCGACCAGGGAAAGATGGATGAAGACGGTTATGTTATTATTACCGGCCGTATCAAGGAGTTGATCAACAAAGGTGGCGAGAAGATTTCACCCATTGAACTGGACAACGTCTTGACCTGCCATGCAGCAGTATCCGAGGCTGTTAGCTTCGCTATTCCCGATGAAATGTATGGCCAAGAGATTGGTGTAGCTATTGTACTTAAGCAAGGCCAATCTTTGAAGCCAGAGGAAATCAAAGCCTGGGTATCAGAGCGACTAGCCAAGTTCAAGACGCCGAAGGAGGTGAGTACCAACAAATGCTTGCAGTGGTGTGAGTTTGCTGACTCGTTGTTCTAGATTTACTTTACCAATACTATGCCCAAGACAGCCACTGGCAAAATCCAGCGGCGTATTGTGGCGGAGGAGATGCTGAAGCAGGTCAAGCCTAAGCTGTAGAATAGGTACATGGATATGAGTATGTGATATGTGTTTTACTGCATATCTTTCCGAGGAGATGCATTAGATCTAGGGAGAATGTGCTGTATATCTACGTTGTAAAATTGGTTTACATGCCAAGTTTTGATATTAGTTCAGCTAGTTACGCGTGATGGAATGAGATGTTTGGCTGGATACTATAAGAAGTAATAAGAGTTTGAAGTGGGCCGGGCTTATTATCGTGATTCCACAAACCTAGTCATGTGGTTTTCTGACTTTATTTGACGTTTTAATTCCTCGGTCCCGTTTAGCAAGTAGAAAGAGGAAAGGAGTGAAACATGGAAAACCAATGGCGATCTGTTGAAAAGAATAGAGAACTGGCTCTTGATATCCGCCGAAATCTAGGGAAGTTCCACACTGCGAGGCTCTGCTTGGACCACATCCTGGCTGTTTCCTGGTAGTTTGTGCAGCCTACTAAGGCCATCGGGCTCATGGTAGGGACTCTTGGGTACAGGTGACAGATTGTGATGCCTCTTTCTATCCAGGGCTGTAATACGCGTATTGTAAAGAATGACTATAGTGATGTATGCAGAGCTTTTGGTACGGTGTATCTAAGCGAAATCTGTCACGTATTTGATTGATGAAGAGACGCTGCCCTTGCTTCATAAAGACAGACCTCCATTCGATATCCGTCCATGCCACATGCCACATGCCAATATTAATCTAAGCAGTTCTCTGTTTCTCGTGGATACTTCCGATGTCGTCATTATCTATCTTCTGTGACACAGACAGCATCTGATGCCTATAAGCCATCTATTTAGTGGGCCTGTCGAAGAAGACGGACGGAGTAGCACCTTCGCTTCTCCACCCTAGTTCGTTGGAGAAACCCCACCAATATCTACAGTAAACATCGCGCCCTGTGAGCGATCTTTCCCAAGTTTCATCCTCTTATGCTTTCCTTGTCTCCTGTCCCCCTACCCCCTCTATTACTCGCTTACTCATAGGTCACTTTCAGCAGCTTCATCTAGATTCATGTCAAGTTTTGCCCGACTCCTGCCTCACCTTTCCTTTAGAAGTTGCTTTGCCTCTATTCACTCTCGTTCCTCTGCAGTCGTTTCTATATGTCCTCAGACTACCACGTTTTCTAGTCCCCTTCATATTCGCACCATGGTCTCTTCCGTTCCCGCCGGCAAGTTTGAGTTTCTCTGTGTGGTGCCTGATAAGCCAGGTGTATTAGAAAAGCGCCTGGCTGCGCGCCCGTAAGTACCACGTAAACTCACTTATTCGCATACTACTATGGATGTTGACTTATAAATCCGCTCTAACATATATTGATATCCTTTCTAGAACACACTTTGCAAACCTCCAGTCACAGGTTACATCAGGTGTTATCAAGGTCGGCGGTGGGTACACACGGACGGTCCTAAGCCCATCTGCCACTTACATCGTTCTCTAGCTCAGGATGCTAACTACTCTTTGCTTAGGCGCCACTCTTGACGAGGTACCTACTCCTGATGGCCCGCTAAAGATGAACGGAAGCGCCGTCGTTCTAGTTGCCAGCTCGGTCGAGGAAGCCAGGGAATTCCTAGCGCAGGATATTTATGCCACCAGCGGCGTTTGGGACGTAGAAAAAGTGCGTAGATCTTGTGCTTATAATTGCCGTGAATAAAGTTACTAACAGACTTGTTTTCATTGTCACCTAGGCCCAAATCCTACCTGTAAGTCCTCCCCGTCCCCTTCCAAGCTCTTTCTGGCGTCATTAAACTAACACGCACGCATACTCAATCTAGTTTAAATGTGCTGTTCGCGAGCCTTGAGAAAGGGACCTCCCATAGTCTATAGCAACTTTTAAGGAAGCACGCAATGCGTAATATTTCACGTCGAAAACTAAAGAATAAAAGAATAAAAATAAAGCAAATAACCTGCTCCTATTGTTCCTGCAAGCACTATGCTGACTAAACCATCCTCTCTTCCATATGTCTAGGCTTGGGACTTGGCCTCTTTCTTCCCCTGCTTCTCTCGCTCTTTCCGCTCCGCCTGCACCAATGCTGCTGCTGCCTTTTCGGCCCTGAGCTTTGCCGCCTCTTCTCTCTCTTCCTCCTCTTCCTGCTCCGCACGAGCGGTCTCACGAGCCTCCTCTTCTGCCTCGGCCTTTTCGTCTACCGCATTTTGCGCCTCAATGCGCAGCTCGTACACTAGATCAAAGCACTCGGCTAAAAGTTCGTTGACACTACCCTGTCCTTCGGGAATGTCGCCATTAACTAGGAACTTCCCATCGACGCGCTGATTGTCAATTGAGTTCAGCTGCATTGGTGAAACAGTGCATATTAGTTAGTCGCAATGTACCTCGTAGCAAGTCAAAGTGGAAGGGGACAATAGCCTTGAAAAACTTGCCTTCATGCTGTAGGGATACAGCTCACGAGGGCTTCCAATTCCGCCATTTTTCTTCACCTCAATAAGGCATCGCTTTAGTGTTTGTAGTTGGTTGTATATCGGCAGCAAACCTTCGGAAACTGGTTCCGAGGAAATCATAAGCGAATAGATGTACGCATAACACCGGCGAACAAGATACAGAAGCGTCTGTGATATTCTAGCGTTAGCACTTCTGTGTCACTAAAGACAGTATGCGTGCACACTCATCATGTAGGGTATATAAACGTACACGCTGAACATATAGCTCGGCAGGCTTTCCCTCACTATCTAGCCAGTTGCCATCAACTCTGGCCTCATCATATCTGTCAAGCAGGCGCTGGAAATCGTAAAGATCGGTTTCTCTTAGAGACCAGGCTTGGGTCATAGAAATCTTGTCCAACTCTGACCGTACCCTGACCAGGTCGTTGTACATCGGCTTGAAGGCTGCAGGGATAGCTCCTTTTCTAGAAAAGAAATTAGCAGTGCTTCAAATATTAGTTGGACCAACCGCATTTGAATCTCAAACTTACTTTACTTGCACTATTTCTGCCCACTTCATGCATTTAAACAGCAAAAGAGAGACCTTGTCGCTGCCTTCGGCTACCGAGCCGTCAGGAGCAAGAAAATTGCCCTCCTTTCGCATGGCGTCGATCTCAGCTAGCTGGATTGAAAGCTTGTGCACCTCGCTGTTGGAGAACTAAAAGTTTGAAATTTTGCTGTCAGAATATATTGTCTTGCCGAGGCTGATCTTAGTGCCCTTGTTACCCAGGAATACAGACTCCAAAAAGCCTCTCCAATTACAACATACCTTACTGCGCGTGTTTGCTAGTGATATTGACCGTAGAATAGAAATGAGCTTTTCATGGATCGCTGGCAGAGGCTCGCCTAGGGGTTCTTGTTTCGCCTGAAGGTTTTTGAGCATTTCCTTGCAAAGACCTGTCCGTTTCAAGAGCAGATCAAGCACAATGGGGTCGTGCGAGTCACGGCCATTTTCAATATACTGTGTAAGCTTCTCAAGAGTGTGTGTAATGCTGTCGAGATCCTTTTGCGAGAACAGAGTCGACTCGGTCAGGTGATCGGCTAGGCGTTTGATAGTGGACGTTAAGGCGTAGGCTGCTGGCGCTTCGTAGTTGCGACCGATAGTCATAAAGAACAGGGAAATCAGCTGGAAGCAGCTCTCAAGTACACGGTCAACTAGATAAGCAATATCCCCTTGGTTAGCAATACTTCACCACGCAGATCAGCAGTGTACGGTTTCGGCACGATCGCGAGTTGCAATACAGACACCTTGTGGGAAAGAGGAGCAAGTCACAAACCTCTGTTTTCATACGTTGCCTCTTTACCAACGCGAGCAGCATTCAGCAGCCGCACTTGTTCAATAACCTCGTCATAGAGCGGAAGTACATCTTGACTACGGATGTAGTTGGTGCGATCGCGTTTGAGTAGAATCAGCTTGTCGCGAATGGTCTCAAGATGCGTCAAGATCTGCTGCTCCTGGCTATCGGCGGGCTGCGGGCAAGACGGAGTATCCATATTTTGTGTGGTATGGGTTGATTGAAGCGCAAAAGCTATGCGTAGTATCAAAGAAAAGCAAGGCTGATATCCAAAAATGAGATAGTACTGTGTCGATAAATCTGGGAAAATAGGGGGAGGGGCAACGGGACCAGTAGACGATGCCAGATAGAAAGACGCTTGATAGAGTCAAGAGGCAAAGATGATTAATATGTTGATTGACTATTAAATGGCGTGGCTAATGTGTTTGTTATGGGCCCTTGAGATAAATGATGAACAAGATTGATGTTGGGGATTCCTTCAAAGAGCTTTTTGCTCCAGATAGCTTGTTCCGGTCATTGGAGGTGAAGCCCATAAAATAACGTCATAGTCGGCTGGTTGAGTAGCACCCAAACCCTAACGTGGGGTGTTTTAGTTCTAAGCTAATACAACGGAACAGAACTAAGGGCTGTATATATGCGTTTTGGAAGTGAAGCGTATGCACGAGATGCAACTTATTGCATAGCACTTGATTTTAGCGGACTTTTATGTGCAATACAAGACACGCTAAAAGCTCTCCGTAACTATCGCATATTGCAGATTCCCAATAGTTCCATCCTCGAAATCACATCAGGTTCACCAGAATTGCAAGGCGGGGTTATTCTTGATATCTATCTAATAAGGCTTAGCGCGTGATTGGAGAAATGCCAAGTGCCAGTCGTGCGACAGCTGGCACTTGACGGACTGTTAGCTGAGGAGTGCAAGGGCTTGAAACCGTTGTGATGATGTATTTTGCTGGCAAATAGCATGGGCAGCGAAAATTCAGCAGTTATATGGGTATCCTAAGAGGAGGAAACTGTTTGTGATGTAATTATGAGAGGCTACATGACATATTTCCACACAATACTCGGATTTACATGTGCATGTCTATTTTTTTATAGCTCATGCTCTTTCCTAGTCTACCGTCCTGGCCCGAGCGCACGTGATAGCATGGTCACGTGTCTTGAACGCACAACTTGTATGCTGCCCCACATTCCTGTGCGCTCAAAATTATGATGTTAGGTCTGAGCCCTTCTAGTGCGAAGCATGAACGCCATTGGTCTAGCCAGCAACCTCCAACTGCCTGAACATTGGTCTTTACGTCAAATTGAAGAATTTCCTTCAGCATCATCAAATTTTGTTCATTTTGTGTAGCTATACCCAAAAGTCCTTTGAACATTCAAAATGTCTTCCGCTGAACTGGCTTCGTCTTACGCCGCCCTGATCCTGGCCGATGAGGGTCTCGAGATCACTGTAAGTCGGCACTACGCATCTTCCATCTCCGCCGAACATCCCACTTCGTTTTCGATCTTTGCTATTTTTCAACCCGTACATTCGCAAACGCGCGACGATGATTCCCCTACAAGATTCACTCAGCAATCTATAGACAAAATCAATGGCTGACTGTAATTTTCCTCTGTTTTTCAGGCTGATAAGCTGCGGACCCTGATCTCCGCTGCCGGTGTCTCTGATGTCGAGCCCATCTGGACTCAGCTTTTCGCCAAGGTACATATACATGCCCACTATAATCTCGCTCTATAGGGCTACCTCTAGCATTGCTCTGCGCAACCCTCTCCGAACCGACGACAAAAAGATATTGCACTGCGTCGAATTCCCGCCGGATGAAAGGGTATAAACGCAATAGAGACCCAAGTTCTTCGACAAAAATCCGAATACAGAGGTCCTACGCAGGCATTGCTGGGGAGGCCATGAATGCCAAGCTTGACCCGAATACTAACAAATATTGTTGAATAGGCTCTGGAGGGCAAGGATGTCAAGGAGCTGCTGACCAACGTTGGCTCCGGTGGCCCTGCCGCTGCCGCCCCCGGTGGTGGTGCTGCCGCTGGTGGCGCCGCTGAGGAGGCCAAGGAGGAGGCCAAGGAGGAGGGTAAGCAACAATCAAAAACCTCTATAACGGTGATCAAGCTGTGTGTTGGCGGCTTTACAGATTCCTTGTGTTGTCGACAATGCCAACTTGTCATCTCATTGCTAGAACGCTCTACTGACCAATACCTACAGAGAAGGAGGAGTCCGACGACGACATGGGCTTCGGTCTGTTCGACTAAATGCTCCGCTTTACGATGTTTCTTTTCTTCTTTCCGGGTTTACTTCACTTGTGTGGCTCTGGGGTGTTACACAGAATTCGTTCGATCAAGGCAGATGGTTGTGTAAGTCACTGTCAGAAAGGAGTGGCTGTTCTCATAGGGTAAATTATGACGGATGGATTGCTCTCGGCATTGGAGTTCGGAATTTTCAATGAAAAAAAAATGCCAATGAACAAAAAAATTAACAGACCAAAGATGAGATAAAAAAGCATGCCATGTCTTTGTTTCCTGCGCTACTAATGGAAGTAGCACTGTATGCTACAAAATCTGTGACAAAGTTGCGCTTTATTTTATTCACATGTGAATGACACTCCCTTCACCATCGTTCATGCAATATGAGGCAACAATGATTTATATTTATATGTCATTTGGCAGGGTTAGGGTTACTAAAAAGGACCCGCTCAATGTAGATAAGATAGTTTCTAGGTCCACGCAAACAACAACGTACTATCTATATTTGGGGTTGCTTCATTTCACAACTACAGCGGCATTAGGTACGAAGCCAACTTCCTTGAGTGTTTTGCTGAAGTCTACCGCGCCCTCAAAAGTCTTGCGGGGGAATGTAGTCGAGAAGCTGGTCACCTGGAATCCATTCTCACTGGCAACAACTTGCGCTAGCTCTGCCAATGTGGTCTCAGCCGGCAAGGTTTTCATTATGTTCCCTGAAGGTGTCTGCAGCCTCAGACGTGCCTCGCTGTGTGCAGGCTTGGGGGCAGAAGAAGAGGCGGCGGGTGTAGGTACTGGTGCTGTAACGGATTCCTCGCCGGCACGGCCTTCGCGGGCGGCCTTTGCGGCAGCTTCTTTTTGGCGGCGGGCTTCCTTGTTCGCTTCGATTTGAGCACGGGCACGAGCGAGGGCCTGTTTGTCGGCCTCTTTTTCCTGGCGCTTCTTAGCAACCTGGCGTAGTTGTTCTTCGCGCTGTAGCTTCTCCTTGGCATCTTGGGTTTCCTTGGTCGCTTTCATACGGATTTTCTAAAGTGGAGGCGAGGCAAAGAGCCAGGTATCAGTATTTTGTTCTCATGGAGGAAAGCAGACTCTTGCCAGATAGATCACAAATACCTCGTTTTGCCGTTGGGCTTCTTGGTCATCTACACTCTGTGCTGCCCGCTTGGCCTTTAGCTTCTCGCGTAATTCCTGCAGTTTAGCCTGCTTCTCTTCTTCAGTGAGGGGTTTGATAGCCTCAGTTGATTCTGAGAAGTCCGCGTGGCCGCTGACATTGAAGATTGGTAAGTATGGGTATAAACAAGTGTGTGGCTAGGGGCGGAATGACCGGACGACTTACGACTTGGTAGCATGGAAGGTTGCAAGATCGGCGTTTTTAAACAGTTTCCCGCACTCATTACAAACAAGGGAGTTGGCAGAATTATTGGTATCGTCCGACTGGCTCTCGGCCTGGGTAGCAGTCTCTGTCTTGATGTCTTCGAGAGACTTGTCTTGGTTGTCCTCTAGCCATTGCAAGGCTCCCTGGACTATGCGCAAATAAGTTAGCAGAATCACTTAAATATAGCTACGAGAGAATGGTTGAGCCCCAGACTTCTCTAGTATAGCGATAGGTAGAATTTGAAACGCAACTGCAAGCGTTTAGGGTGAGCATAACATACGTCCTCCAGACTTCTTCGCGGCGATTTCAGCACGCTCCTTCTCGAATCCCATGTCCAAAAGGACATCCAAATCAGATTGAACCATGTTGTAGAAGTGTATGCGAGGTTGGACGAAGTAGAAGTAGAATATGTAAGGAAATATTGTTGAGAGTGGAAATTGTAGTGATGACGACCGCTTAGAGCGCGAATTTGAAATGTTGCGAGGTGAGGGCGCTTGAAGAGTTGATCCAGGCAGAAAGCTGAGGAAGCTTTGAGATATACTAGCGCTAGGGTAGAAGGAAAGGTACATATGCAGGAAACCCCACTCTAACGTCCGTTTGTATTTTTGCGGGGCAAAACCTTGCTTTGCTTAACGCAAGACGTGAAGGTTTTGGCTGAAAGTAAGCTCTCAAGCAAACGCCACACCAAAGGGAAAGGACGAACAGGAAGTGGAAAGCTGAATTGATACAGCGAAGCATACAAGTGCCAGCCCCCAGCTCTTTTACTCCGTAGCTCTTAAGACACGAGACTAACCCTGAGTCGCAGAGCTAGTAGATGGAAGGGCCTATACCTTGACCAGTCAAGAAGTCCCACGTGCCAGTTCGGCATTAGTATTGGAAGAAGAAATAGAGACACATTGTATCTAAGCCCTGTAAACTATAGTAGCTATCGACGGGGCATTTTCCATGTGCAAATACATTATACAGTTTTGCATTAGAATATCGGGGGTTGGGGCTTGGAGCTTGAAGCTTGAAGCTTGAAGCTCGAAGCTGGAAGCCAAGGAACGAGGAGCTTTGTCAGCAAAGCACTCCATGTGATAGCCAATCAGCTAAAGCGAATCGTAGAATAACCGAGTTAGGCCCTAGGGGTTGTACATGCCTAGGAATAGGACGAGGAGGTATAGCCAGGTAGAGCCGATGGGGGTGGGGGGAGGGCAGGTTTCAAAAGAATGAGCATGTGTTTGTTTCTTTCTAGAATATGAACTCTTAGGACGGGCCTGGCCTAGCCCGTCCCACGGACACGCACACGCTGGGCCCGTTGTCGTCTTTCTTCTACACACACAAGCTTATCAGTGGAGGGAGCTCAGAATTGACATGTCACATAGAGATGCGCTTGACAGACACGTCACAGCACATATGTATAACATCAAAGTATAAGAAAGCCCGAGCCATTACGCTGAGAAAGTACAGCTTTCAGGCTTGCGTGGGCTAGCTAGTAGAGGGCGAGGGTGAGGGTGAGGGTGAGGGCGAGGGTGAGAATAGGATGAGGATGGATGAGGTTTTCACGCTGGAATTTGGTTCAAGTCTGAGTGAAGTTAGGAACGAGCTTTGTTCGTGTTGATTGATGGATGACTAGCAGGAGCAGCAGCAGCCAGCTGCGTCATAGAAACATGTAATATCGACCTTGACTAAGCTGTCATGCCGCCAACGCCCTGGCTTCTCTTCCTCTTGTTGGTGAGCTTAGGCTGCTTGCTAGGTGGTGCTTGACCTGGAAGAACGGCCAAGAGGCCTACAAGGCGCCTATGTATGCCTAAAGCCAGAGCCTGCCAGTGCTGAACAGAAGACAGCTTCCTGCCCCACTGTTTATCTTGCATCAGTCCAATCAAAGGGGCATTTAAGCCTGCCTGACACAGGCCCTGCTTAAGCTATTGCTTGTCACTTGATGCTGTGCTGTTTTGTGTAGTGTAGTGCAGGCAGTGTAGGTACTGTAGTATAGTGGCCTGTTTGTTTTATTATTATTATTCTTTTTTCTTTTTTGGGGGGGGGGGGGGGCTATTAATCTACCAAGCTTGTTATGACCCTTTGCTTTGCTTTGCTTTGCTTTGCCTTTCTTTTTTCCTAGCTTCAGAAACAAGCCTTTTGAAGTCGACACATTTAACTTCGTGCACCCCCATTCCATAATAAATCTGGTCGCCCAAAGCTTTAATTGCACGTCTATTTGCGTTTCAACATTCATTTTTTTACTATTTTCATCTATCCGTCTTCTTTCCAGCTGCATTCTTCTTCAGCTAAACAAACCTGTCTGGCTTTTTGCTTTCTATCACGCAAAACCATCATCGTTGGCCTCTTTTGTCTGCCCCCTCTCTTCTCTCTCATCAACAGTCGCCTTTTATTGCTTTGGTACCACTAGCTCTTTATTTATTTTCCCTCTGTGCCTCCACAAGTCTTAATTTTCTTTCCTCCTCCTCGAAGAACCGGCCAATTTGTCACGACTCCCGCCGCCTTGTCAAATCCGTCTTGCAGCACATATAGCGCAAGACTTGACCTGAAATCGACTGTACTAGCCGCCTACATCACGCACATCTAACTACAAATACATATCCACCATGTCTGTTGAAATCGAACCGAGCGAGCTGACCTTCCATCGTATGTGTACTTCCCAACTAAAATCTGCGTCGCTTCTCCTGCCCCCATACTTGGGACTTGTCGCAAACTAAGCTGCACTGGATGCTGCATTGCACACCCGTCCGCCTATCAACACGTCAACGCTTTGGTACCACTCGCGGCTCACTGCTTAGCTGAGTCGAATCCCGCTAGTTTACCGCTAACCATGTCTTGCTTTCCGATTGCCGATAGGGCCGTTCACTTCCGAGGTTCATGAACTTCTGAATCTCAAAAACACGAGCATGAGCCCGATTGCCTTCAAGGTAAGCAACTTGCCACCACCACACAGCCAAACGACCAACAGACTGAACCACTGACTCTCGCATCTTCCAGGTCAAAACCACAGCCCCCAAGCAGTATGTCGATCTTGCACGCGCTACCCAACACCGTATCCATCGAAAAGCGGATTATACTCCGTTCGGCTCCTCCCTTGCTACATGTTACACCGTCTCTCGCTCTCTGACTCTAACAAATATCCATCAGGTACTGTGTGCGGCCGAACTCAGGTCGTATTGAGCCTGGTCAGGATGTTGATGTCACTGGTAATATTGTCTGAATATCCACCATCACAAGCGCCATGTCATCAGAGTAACCCGAAATGTTTTGTGGTCACATGCGCATGCAATGCCAGTTACTAATGATTTTGGGTCTGTCCTGCAGTTGTTCTCCAAGCCATGAAGACTGAGCCCCCCCTGGATGCCAAATGCCGTGACAAGTTCCTCGTGCAGTCGGCTGTCATCAACGGCGAGAATGAATACGCCGGTGTTGCCGCTGTTGTAAGTCCTGTTGGCAGCATTTCATGTTTGCTTTCCTTTGACGGCTCATCCTGCTAGAGCCGCTCTTACCTCGCGATAAAGAAAAAGTCCCGTGCTAATTCCGATACTCCGGCTCCAGCTCGAAACTACTGATAAGACTCAGCTTCGAGAGAAGAAAATTCGCGTCACCTGGTCGCGTGGTCCCTCGGGAGACAAGCCTGTCTTTGCCACGCCTAAGCGCGAACAGCAGTCGAACAAAGCCAACTCCCCCAATATTGCAACTACAATGCCATTTTCTTCGCCCAAGGATGTGCAGACTGGGATTCCTGAGATCCAGCAGGCTGAAGTGAAGTCTGATCCGATTGCCCACGAACCTTCCGTCATCGACCCCGTTTCCTCTTCGCCTTCCCCCGTCCCAGCTAAGGAGAAGTCCACTGTTGCCGACGAAGTATCCGGACTGAGACAACGAAAGGCTCAGGAGTCTAGCCTCAGTGAGAAGCCTGCTCCCATTCCTGATGCTTCTGCTGCTCCCGAACTTGCTCCTGCGGTTAAGGCCGATTCGCCCGTTGATACACCGGAGGCAAGCTCGCAAACGCTTGCTTCGCCCCATCGCAATGTGACTGAAGGCGTTCCCGTCAAGATCGTTGCCCTTTTGTGCATGCTAAGCTTTTTGCTAGCCTACTTCTTCTTCTAGAGGTGAGCTGGATGGGCAGCTTGAGCGAGTTGAATTAGGCTTTGAGGAGCGGCGTAGAAGAGAGTGGAAGGGGGCTGGGGGCTGTAAAGAGGAGCTGGAGCCTGCTATATTGTTGCGAGGCGTTCTATGTTGTTTTTGCTTGTTTTGATTCTGTCAGTGGACCAATATCATTACCTATGTTTACTTGAGAACAGGACTCTCCGTCTGTCTCTGTCTCATCTCGGATAGGCGTGTGGGCCAACCAGCTGGCTCGCCTTATGAGCCAACTAGGCTAGAGCTTAGACACCTTTGGTTTGGGAAAGTCATTTTCATGGCCACAACGCGCGAATAGTCTCTGTAGCCTTTTTGTACGTTTTCGTTCGGTATCTCCTGGGTTATTTTTTTATTCTTCTATTTGGGGGGGGGGGGGGGGGTTTGCCTTTGTTTTCTCTCGTTTCTTTATTTTCCCTTTGTTTCTTCTGCTTTATCGGGGACTTTCTGTTGTCCGTCTTTCGGTTATTTTGTTCTTGGACTGGCTGGCTGGCTGATCGCAACCAACTGCCAATACGCCAGACACAAAGCCGGATTTCATGGGCCGACCCTGACGCTTTATTTTGCTGTCATTATTATCTGCCTCTCTATCTTTTGGCTCGATGACCCTAGCCTTGCCCCGAAGGCACTGTTTTCCCTTTATTTTCTCCTTTCTAAGTCTTCTTGGTATTCTGATACTTTGCCCTGTTTCTTTCTTTTATCAACCTGTTACAACTTTTTTCTTTTATTGTTTCCTTGTTAGTATTAAACAAATGCCCAAAAATCAGATCTAATATCGAAAAAAAAAAGAACGAACGAATAACTTCCAGATATCAATAGCCCACATGCAATAAATCAACCTCGTAGAGTCCCATTTGTGCTAGGGCCTGACTACACTGCTGCGTTAATCCCATAACCACCTGAGCCTGATCAAGCTGACATAAGCTGTCTGTCACAGGCGGGGAGGAAGCCGAGTCCAATGTAAAGACAGGCGGGAGGTCTCCGTAGAACTTGGGCAATCTGGTTAAGCTTTACTTACGACAGCAGCATTTGCGTGCTCTGACTCCACATGCTGCCATTCCTTTACAGGATCATCTTGTTTAGGAAGGTACAAGTGTGATGCTTGTCAAGAGTCAGGCAAGCAACGCTACCTTTCTGATTGGAAGACCTCATTCTGTTATAGAAACAGTAATTACTATTCTGAAAAAATAAGAGACATGACATACTTGTGAGGTAGTTGCCTCGGGCTGACGACTGGACTTAGGACAACACACCCTCAAAGGCGCAGTGGAACAGCAATACGTAGTCCAAATAGTTACCGGTCTGTACGGTAGAAAGCCACTGTAGGCCACCCATGTTTTGTGTATGCGATGCTTTCTCACGGTGGCTTTCAACAGCTAGAGTCTATGAGCCGCTTCCGTCGTGGCCCGATCAACGGGTGGCATGTCACACAGAAGAGCCACCGGGCCCAGGTTCCCTGACCTATGCCCCGAACGCAGTGTCGCAGTGCTAGCAAACGGCCTGCCAGCGGAGCTATCCAGAATCCTAGCCTCGCCAACACTAGGCCGCTGTGGCAGTATACCAGAACTTGGCTTCACGAACACCCCGCTCATTGAAGCGCCCGCAACTAGCCTATTGTCAGCCGTTGCTGTCTCAATCTCTTACACGCTCACGGGCTTGCTCTTGTCAGTTGCTACAGACACACCGCTATCGGCGCGCCCTTGCGTTCTTTGCACCAAGGGAAATGTATATTTCAGACCAGACACATATTTAGGTGAACAGCCGAGCCGCCCAGCCTGACCCCCATACCAGAATAGACGTACAGAATACCGGCATTGGTAGCTACTGTGAGAAATGCAAGTTCCTAAACATCTTGCAATCTTAGGATACAGCATAACCTATATAAGTCCTAGCACGGAAGTTTGGCTTTACCGTTTAGCCGGAAACAGGTAGTCTTTACTAGACCTCGCACGAAGTGCCAGGCGGCAGGTCAGCCAGCACTCAGTAACATATTCATAACAGTTAGGTTCCGTGTTATAAACTCACCAACTGAACCGATCATGGTGTTTACGTGGCTTCTGATCCTGCCCTTGCCCTAGCTGCATAGTGCTACCATCAACCACCGAAGAAGAATAGCTCAACGTCAAGCCATGCTTCCAAGACGCACTCTGGAATTTATCGGATATTCGATGTTCTATCTCCACGTGTCAGAAAGTATTACCAGCTCTGTTTAGGGCCTGAGATTACACATGCCGTACTACACCGGATTCAAGACACTCACAAGGCTAACATCGCCTCCAAAGCAGACTCGTCATCCGTGCTCTTTTAACCTCCAGCCCATCCGGATCCTAATATACAGGTGTGGAAAAACTGACTTGCCAGGTATTCGCCGCTTTGGAAAACGAAGAGAAGCAACATGGCGGACTTTGTCTACAGTTCAAACGCCGAAAGTCATTCATGAATTTAACGACTGCCTAGTCAGTCTCTGCTTCCCAAAAAGGCAGATTATGCAAGCCAGATAATCCTTATTTCAGGCTAACATCACCCTTGTCCAATCTCCCGGATACGTCAAAGAGCTTCAGAAGCGCAAGCAGCCTGATGTACTCTGCTTTATTCTCCGTACCCGGACGGGATGTTTGCTCAAATAAGTGCAAGGGGTAGTTGTACTGACAAAGAATACTGGTACAACAGATCGGTGCGTAGAGAGCTCTCCTTTGATCCTTCTCTCAATTCTACCTCAAACGTCTCTTGGGTGGCTTCCTCTACGGCCTTTGGGTGGGCTTGGGGTAAGATGCTATCCACGTCTTCTATCCTATGTTGGTCCATCTCCGTCAGGCCTGAATATGCCTTCCTTTACGGCTCCGTCGGGTAGCTGCTGCCAGTAGTGTAAAACAAACAATTAGTAGATTTATACCTGCAGTAACAGGCTGGATTCCATTGGATGGCTCTATCTCACTGAAAGGTTGTGTCTAACCCCAGTTGCATGGCCGCTTGCTACTCCCAATCTCCCTATTGCCTGCCAAAGCCTAAGTCAGCTAACGGCTCGCCGAGACCGACTTCCGGCTCCATTCTTAACACATATCTTCTGGTGCAAAGCATTGTGTTACATCACCCAAGTCAGCCTCATTTGCGAAAACAGACGCTCAAGTGCACCGTTAATGCTGATGTGTTTTCCTCCCCATCACTTGATACTACGAGCATCTTTGCTTCCAAGGGCCTAAAAAGGTAACGACGTAGACCGAAAAATACTAGTTAAACTTAGGACCTAGCATGGCAGG
This sequence comes from Ceratocystis destructans, assembly GCA_038407095.1. Classification (NCBI taxonomy): domain Eukaryota; kingdom Fungi; phylum Ascomycota; class Sordariomycetes; order Microascales; family Ceratocystidaceae; genus Ceratocystis; species Ceratocystis destructans. The sequence continues at coordinate 26,891 of JAXASZ010000907.1, forward strand.
GTGGCTTTTGTGAAGACCAAGGAGTCTTTTAGAGTACCTGGCAAAGGAACACTAACCAAAGCCTCTCTTCAGAGCTTCTCTACAGGCCTTGGGTTATGCTTTCGGTTGCTTCACGCCTGACCAAATGTAGCAATTCTACACCAACACCGCTCGCTGCTATCCAGCGAACCAAGGCAAAATCCGCTTCTAGAGTTGCGATGCTTAAGCTTCACCTAGGCATGGATATGGCCTGCAACCGTGGCAGGGAGGGATCAGTTGAGAAAGTCCGCAGGGCCAGGAAGTGGGAGGGTGTAACCAAGTCCCGCATAGCCTAGCATGGATAGTAGATGACAGGCCAGTTCTTTCGAGCAGTCACACATTACTGTACCTTTTCCAGTGACATTCAGGTTTGTGAAGATTCACGCCACACACCACGCTGTGCCCTAAGCACTTCAGAGTATATATATGCTGTTAGTCTCATACAGGACACATCCTCATCTCTAGCGTCATCGATTACGACCAAAGACACACTACGGTACTGTATACATAGACTGTTGAGGCACTCAATAATATTTATAGTTATGGTCAATACTATGCCACCTTGACACTCACTGTATCTATGTTGTAGCGGGAGATATCAGTGGGACTAGGGGGTCTCACCACAAGAACTTGGGTGTCTGCTACCAAGGATCTACGTATAATTAATCCTTGATGAGCCGCTAGGAACAGGTGCGAGTGAGGGCGAAGACTGCAGGAATATCTGGAGTTTATGGCCGACCTCTAGCAAAAGATGTCGTCATCTCCGAGAAAAGCTATGGCAAATAGAAATACTACCAGTCCCAGGTCTGTGGAGCCCCCTCTCCGGATAACCAAGTCCAGGCTCGGCAGCCATCCTATGAGGACACTTTGGGATACTTATTTTAGTGCTGTCCACACAGCACTGGTACCTGTAGCGAATCCACGCTGGCAGATTCTGTCCAGTCCCTAGCATCTTTGAATTTTCGAAACATATTGTCGGCACAGATGGTTTGCCCGAAACTATAGCGTTCTTGATTTATCAGAGCAGGCTTGCGGTCGGCAAGGTGTTATCATCAAGCCAGTCGAGCTGCATGGGTCGGACGGCCTTGTCCAGGCACTCACTGGCTAGGACTTTGTTATTGGATGCATTACATTGAACCAACTCAAAGAAGAGAAGACTCTCGTTAACGCCTCTAGCAAGACCAGCGTCGACCGCTATGTGCCTTGCGTTTTTGGGCCTTGCTGCCCACCCCGGGGCATCATGTTAGCCAGAGAGATACCAGGTGACTACATTCATTGGCACTAGTCTTATGGGGCTCACAAGTGGAATATCAGACTACGGGATAACAGTAATTTGGGATTATAGAAGGAGGAAGTGCCGAGCTACACCAAGAAGCTCTATCTCCCATACACTGTAATTGATATCGGCTGATGGTATCAGCTCTCTTTCCCGCCTCTGCCCTTGGGAAGATTCAAGGCCACGAGGTTGTCAGCGATGGAAACCAGCCTTAGGCTGTCACCGACAATAGGGACACCAGAAAGTATGTCGCGAAAATCATTGCCGGCCCGAGAACTCTGAGCCAGATGGTCTTCAGTCACAACCAGACTTGGCCCCAGAAGGAAGCCTTGAAGCTTCCCGAGAAAATGAGTGGCGATTCTAATGATCCACAGCCCCCTGCCGTATCGCAGTTGGTAATTCTACAGCATAGACCCAAGACTGACCCTCTCATCAAGACAGGTGACAAGGGAGGAGCTGGAAAGCAATATTTCCGGATGCGAGAACGATATGGCCAAGACGAACCAAACGAACATACTAAAGCTCAGCATGTCACAATACAAGAAGTTGCTGGGTGTCCGTGGGGATAAGACCCTGAAAAGGCGAAATACCGTGGATATCTTGATGCGAAGGAACTTAACCCCGACATGGAAGTCAACTCTTGAGAGAATTGCATCAAGGATATGCTGGATGGCAAGTTAACGGCCCCCTATTCCTGAGAGCAGCACCGCCGAGGAGATGATGAGCCTTTTTAACTCCATGATGCCAGCCGCTTGAAATGGGGATTACATCCTAGCAAAGGCCAATTAAGCAGAGGGCAACATTTCTGGCAGCCACAAATAAGTAGAGCGCAACGTTCGAGACAGTATCTGAGCCCACCAGTGTTCCTCAACTTCAATGGTTCTACTACGCTAAGCCCCCAGCCGTCCATTCTCCATAACACTATCGTGGCTCCTATTAGCTATGCAGACGAGAGAAAAAGCCCTGGGGCTCTCCGTAGACCCAGGTTCATACGAAATGCATGGAACGAAAGACAATGGATGAATTGCCAGAGGTTAAGTCGACACAAGAGTACGGATAAGCAACGTTTTACTCTATTCTAATGGCAAGCAAGATGGCGGATTAATATGGATAGTATACAGAGATTAAAGAGCCCCAAAATATGACATCTATAGCATGGTGTAAGAAAAAGTCTGAAAGACAAAAGTTCAAAGGTGGCCAAAAAAAAGAAGAAAAAAACACAAAAGATCCCTCCGTTAGCCTCTCTTATTATTTAGACTCGACCTCATCATCTGTCCACTTATTCTTGCCATTGCCTCCACCAACGAGACGACCGCCCTCTTTGCGCTTAACGCGGCAGCTCATGCCAACGTTTTCGTCAAAGATAAAACGCCAGATAGCGTAGACCCAGCTCTCGTGGGTAGGCAGGTCATCATAGAACTCGGAGGCGATCTCATTAAGCTTGTGCAGGCGGGTCCACGGAACAGCAGGAAAGTCGTGGTGCTCATTGTGCAGGCCGACATTGTATGTGAAGAAGTTGAGCGGCCCATAGTACGAAAAGGTCTCGGGAATCATCAGCTTGTTCTCGGGATTGCGCTGCTGGTTGCTCACGCTCTCGTACACGTAGTGCTCGGCAATGAAATGGCCGGCCACCGGATGCAGCGAGCCTGCCAGGAACGAGCTCAGCAAGAAGTATAGGAGAGTGTTGGGTCCGAAGGCCTGGTACATGGCGTAGTCGAAGACCACCTGTACTAGGATGTTGATGTAATGCACCCATGTGAAGGGCACACGGTAGACAGTCATGGGGCGCAGAGCGTAGAAGAAGATCTGGAAGGTGCAGAAGAAGGCCTTGCCAGCAATTGAATCCAAAAATATAGCCTCCATGGCGGTCGGCAGATCGGTATCAAGGCCATCGACACCCAGGGATTTGTGATGGGTCAAGTGATAGGGCTATATAAAGACAACGGTACATGGTTAGCTTCACAAGGGCAATTAAAAGCAGCGGGCTACGATCGCCAGGCCGAAGGGTGGGAAAATTGAAAAGCTGCAAAAAAATACGTACGCGGAACGAGGCACTGTATGGGATGCCAATGGGCAGGTTGGCGAAGATGGCGAGAATGCGATTAGCCAGAGGCGATCGGAAAGCCAGATTGTGCGAGATTTCGTGGATGGCCAAAAACAAGTTCTGGTTGGCCGTGGCACCGATGACATAGCCAACAGCCCAGAACTTGAGTGAAAAGAAGGGCGTATCGCGCAGGTAATAGGCAGCGAGCAGCTGGATGCCGACGACGAGCGCAACGGTATATTTGGTAAGGGGCTCGGGACCGCAGAGCTTGGTTACCTAGATATGGAGGGGTGTTGTTGTTAGTACAAGTCACAGGAAACAGGGGTAGACGGTGAGGAACGAACCTCAGGGTGCGCCTTGATGATTGCCAGACGGCGCGAGCGATGCGGCTCCTCGGTGTAGGTCCAGAAGAAGTCCTTGTACTTGCGCTCGATGGGATCGCGTTGGTCATCGGGGACATTGGTGTCGGGATTGGCCTTGGCTGAAGCAGCGCCTGCCGAAGTGTGCACTGCACCCATTGCGAAGAGATGAACAGTGTAGAAGGACTAGGACTAGGAAGAGACAAAGGGAAGAGACTTGCTGTATCAATCTAGCCAAGATTGACGTGGTCTCAATTTTGGTATAGAAGAAGAGGAAAGGAAAAGAGATAGAACGAGATAAGAAGACAATCCCCAAGCAACGACGTTGGTTAGAAAAGAAAACAGGCCATGGGCAGAAATAAGAAGAAGAAAAAGATGCAGCCTAGCTAGTTAAAGTGTGAAAGGATCGTCCAACACCCAACACCCCCCTTACGAATGTATATATACAGCGTTACTTGTACATTTGTACATCAGCCCATGGGAAAGGAGTCGAACAGCAGCTGCCACAGCCCGCAGGTCCAGCCCAGGGCTCTGAGAAGCCTGGAAGCTACGCTGTTTCTCGCGGGTCACTTTGGTCGCTATACCATGTACCATACCATGTACATGTATGTATGTATGTATGTATGTATGTATGTATGTATGTATGTATGTATGTATGTATGTATGTATGTATGTATGTATGTATGTATGTATGTATGTACCTTTACGTGGCAGATATGTTGTACCTAAGGAAAAAACGCAAACAGGACGAACAGGGCAGGCCGTCTGTTCAACGTACTGCTATTTACTTGCCCTGCCCGACGCCTGACCGCTAGCTGGGCAAAAGAAACAGGAGAGAAAAGGAGATGGAGCCCCGTTTGGCCATGGTTGTCAAGGGGGAACATGCACTAAAACTCCAGTTATTCCGGGTCGCTCTTTTATTGGTGGTGCTTGTTATTTATGCCAGTGACCTGCATTTCTCGTCAGGGGAATGGCGTGGATGAGATGGAATAGGATGAAGAGAAATACAACATCAGAAAAGACCCCAAGACATGGCAAAGAGTTGACAAGTTAATGGTCAGGTCCAGAGTCAAAAGTCAAAAGTCAAAAGTCAACAAGTCAACAACAAGTCAACAAGTCAAAACGTGCGCGCCCCTATAACGTAGAACAGCCTCTGCAACACTCCGCAGTCCCTCTCTAGCTCGTCTTACAGTGGCGTGGCCTCTGTCAAGCTAGTTCAGGGGCCGTTCATCAGCGGCAGCGAATGCCTGGCCTGTTCCTGAAAGGAGCCCAAGGAAGCTAGTTGTATTGCGGACCCTCGACCCTAATTGTTGTCATCTGATAAGACACGGTGAGATAGAGAAATCATATGATGAACGAACGAGCTTGCAACGGATATAGGCCGAGCAATGGTCCTTGTCCGCCGGGCTGTTTCCTGAGTGGCATCTTGGCGAAAATCGTCTACACCAGAATGTTCCGGCTTCTCATCCCAGTTCCACGTCGCCACGCCATGCCTGGCTTGCACTATCACTACACACAGCGCCATTCATCCACTTACTGGCCAGCCCGCGGATTATACGACCCCCCTGTGGACGCCCCGTGTTTCTGGCCAGAGCGATCAAAAGGGTTAGAAGACGACATGCAAAAAGAGGAAAGAAATCTTACGACTTGTTCTCTGGCGGCTCGAATAGAAGACCGGGTATAGCTTGTTGTTCGTTTGTGAGCCAAAATAAACCGCAGCAGCATTTGTGTTGAGGGGGAAGACTTACAAAAACACCATCCACGCCATAGTGAATGCGGCGAGGGGCATTGTCAGCTTCTACGGAGGGGAATGGGCATACACGAAGGTTAGGTCAAGCACCAGGCAAGGGGAGGGTTTTGTCTGTAGTTTGAGCCGGACGCACCTTGGGATCGATCTTTGTCATGGTGATAATATCTGTGGGTTGGCACAAAGGACAACAGGAGAGAGTGTGCCAAGTCCAAAGAGGGAAGAAAAAAACCAATGGCGGAAGCTCTGACTTATCTTGATTTTCGGTCCTTGTCCTGTCCTCGGCGGCATCTGGTGCTATTGTTGAAAAATGAGCTGATCTAAAAAGGAAGGAGCCTGGCTGAAGAGGACAGCCGCTGGCAGCTGGAGGAAGCGGCCGATCGAGATCCAGAGGCTAAATCGGATTAGCCACCGATCAAAACAAATCGTTGTGTGAGCTTAGTCATCCAGGCTTTGGAGTTAACTAGACCATTGGTTGCATTGGATGGCTGGTGTTCTCTCATAACTCTCCTGTTCTTTTCTCTTTCCTTCTACTCCTGCTGCTATAGCGGACATCTCAGGCTGACCGTCCCCGTGGTTACTAACGCAAGAAAGAAAGAAAAAGAAAGAAAAAAGAAAAAGAAAAAGAAAAAAAAAAACGCCCTCAATGGGGAATCGGAAGTTGGTAAGAAGCGAAGCTTCTGGCTGTTCCGTATCGGGCATGCAATCTGCGACTCGTGATTGGCTGGGCTGATTGGTTGATTAGAAGAAACTCCAAATAAGCATGTGTGCATCTAGACTTTTGCTACCTTCTTTTGAATGCGGCCAAAGCTGTTTTGAATTCAGCTGGATGTCCTTGTTTCGCTTTCTTCCCTCTCTCATCTTTCATTTGTTCTTTTCTTTTTACTCGGCTTTTCTGTGCTTTGCTCAACCTACAATTGCTATTGTCTTATCGTTTTTATTGCTCCGCCCTTTTCGTATAATAACATAGTACTTACGATCCCTGCTCGTTGTTGTCTGTCGCTTGTTTTCCTTCCAGCGCAAGCGACAAAAAAAACAATCCCTGGGCGCATTTCCTCTCTACTGTCTCTGAGCGCTCACTCATACACATATTCTTGTGCAGCTCACAGTCAATTTAATAGTTGACCTTGATTCACTTATCATCGCGTCATCTTTCTTGTTGCCAGCTCTCATCATGCCCGTTGAACTCCGCAAGCGCAAGGCCCCCACTGTGCCCGCACCGCCGCCCCCCGCGAAAAGAGCGTCGCGCGCAAAGAAAGAAGCCCCTTCTGCTGCTACCAATCCTACTTCTCGAAATGGCGGCGCCGTTACTAATGCCACTCGCGCCTCAACGCGGAGCAGCAGCTCTCCCAAAGCTGGTGTGGCTGCTGCTGCTGCTACTACTGCCGCCGCTGCTGCTACCACCACTACCACTCCCGCTTCTGCCCCTTCGGTTGGCGACGTCATTTCATTGGCCGATTTTGGCGGAGAGGTTCAGACTCAAGATGATGAGACCGTCACTCTCAAGTCGCTTTTGACTCAGAGCAAGACCGGTGTGGTTCTTTTCACGTATCCTAGAGCTTCAACTCCCGGCTGTATGTTTCCCATCACGCGCGCAAACCCGGACTTATCGCAAACAAACACCGTGGATCACACAGTACTAACACCTTGATATAGGCACAAGACAAGCGTGTCTTTTCCGGGATAACTATACTACGCTCTCAAACGCCGGTCTGGGCGTTTATGGTCTCTCGTCTGACTCCCCCAAGGCCAACACGACCTTTAAAACAAAGCAGAATCTCCCGTACCGCCTTCTTTGTGATCCCAGCTTCAGTCTCATTGGAGCCATCGGCTTGAAGAAGAACCCTAAGGGGACCGTGCGTGGTGTTTTTCTGGTTAACAAGAGTGGAAAGGTCTTGATTGCTCAGCCTGGCGGCCCGGCCGATACCTTGGACGTCGTTGTCAAGCTAGTCCAAGAGGGGGGCTTGGGTAGTGAGACTCTTGAAGATAGCCTTAAACTTGAGCCAACTAATGGCAACGCGGCTGCCAGTGATGGCGCCAAGAACGGAAAGGAAGAAGACGGGGCCGAGAAGAATGGCCATGTCAAGTCCGAGGAGGAGAAGAAGAAGACTGAGGCTACTAACGAGAAGCCGGCTGATGGATCTAAAAACCAGCCCCAATTGGAGACCCAGCATGCGGAGGACAAGCCCCAGGAAGAAGTCAAGCCTGAGCCCAAGGACAGCAGTGTCAATGATGTTGCCAAAAACCAGTCGGCCGAGAACAGGAACAGCGAGGCGGAGCTTAACGGGACAAAGCTTGACAAAGAAGCTCCCGAAACCGAAAAGCCTGCTGGAAAGCCCGATGGGGCAGCCACTACCTCCGAAAAGGACACGGAGAAGCCGGTCGATGAAGTCAAGACGACTACGGACGCTACGGTTACTGAATAGATGATGGCATGCTAATTATTTCGGTGTGTGTAGGTTGAATGAGGGAGGCATTGGCGTGATGGTTTTTTCTTTTTTAGGTAGCATGTATCATTAGCTTGGGCATTGGAAACAGCGATGGCGGGAAAACAGCGACAAAAAACAGCGAAAAAAAACAAAAAAATAGAATATGAATATGGCACTATTGATTAACACTGAGCGCTTCACTCGCACATTTGACGATACTAGAAACGTGAACTGTCTGTATACTTGTGGCCCATTTTGGCTACAAGGCTAAACCTCGGCAGCCTGGCTAGCCAACGAGCAATGGCCATTTCGGAATTAGCACAAACACTTCTGGAGGGCTTCGCGGTATTTGAGGAACCACCTACAAGAACCTTGGATCCAACCCGTTGCCCATTGTGCATCTTTACTCGTCTTTATTTTTTTTCTCCTATTTCCTGTGCTAAACACAATCAGAATGCCTTCTAAGGCCGTGGCCAAAACCGTCGCTGGCGGTGTCGTGGAGATTTCTAAGGTGCGTCATTCTCGCCTTTCAACCGCACCCCCCCCCCCCCCCACACCCCCCCCCCCCCCCCCCCATCCAGTCCTCTTCTCCGCAGCCCCATAGCGCCAAAGTCCGGGGAAAGCCCACGATAACCAAATCCCAGCGTTATCGAATGTCCAATTGCTGTGATTGCGAAGGCGGAATGCCCTGGGCACGAATAAAACCAACGGGCTACAAGCCATCTAGAACCACAAGCTCTGGCATCAACAACAAGCTCCCTTCAAACGAACAGTGTGGCTAACTCTTCACCCACCGGCTTTTATTCTATAACAGAAATACACACTTCAGTCCACAGGTCTGTGGGAGATTATCCGCCGCTTCCTCGCCATCGACCCCAACCGCTCTAATGGTGTGCCGCTAAACCATCTCAACCGCTTGCCGGCACCCGGCTCCATCGACCCACAGGCTTACCGCGACCCCGTCACCTTCCCTGCCGGTGACATTGCTGGAAACCCGTACTGGAAGCGCGACCACCGCCGCAACTACCCGCGCTCCAGCGTTGTCACGCAGCCGCAGGTCGTCAGTCTGCTGACTGTGGGCAGCGCGGCGGCGCCCAAGGCTGAGCTAGTTGGCGAGGCGGGCGAGAAAGCTCTGGTGGCCGCTGTCGAAAAGTCGAAGGGTGGAATAGCGGCATTCTTGGAGAAAAATGCCGATGTTGCTGCCAAAGATGTCTTTGTCAATGGGCTGCCCCCGACGCCGAGTGGCTTGAACTTGAAGCAGGACGGCCAGTGGGATACATACAAGTTCAAGATTGGCGAGAGCTCGTATCCCGAAGAGTAAGTAGCGCCATATTCTTCCGTCTCCACGTTCATCATGCGCTGACTAAGACCATTTGTCCACTCTAGGTACCAAGTCCGGTCTTTCCAGTAGACGATGATTTCTCACATGAGCCAACAGTTATTTTTGAAAGATACAGAGAAGCCGGGCTACGTACATAGCATAGACCATTGGACTGCCCAAGAGCGATGTTAATTGTTACCTTTGTTTTGTCGGAAGCAGGAGAGTAAGACAGAAGACCGAGAATACAGAAAAGAAGTATGAAGAGCCCCCACGACGCCGCTCTGTTCTCATGTCCACTTGTGAATATCATGATCAAGGTTAAAATAAAATAAAAAAGACAAGAAAAAAGAGCTTCCAACCACTTGCTAGGCCGTGATCCCACGCCCTGTACAACCATGCTATCAATGACCCAATAGTCAACAAAAAAACGGCAGAGATAGTTCCACAACCCCAAGACAAGGGCAATTTGGTGCAACATTTCTAGTTGTTTTGCAGTCCTCATGAGCTAGATGACGTCTGGTTCTTAGGTCTGTTCTGGAGCATCATCCTGTCAATGATTTTGGCCTTGCCTTGAGCACGTTTCAGTCGGTCGTCGAACTCATTCACGGCCTCGTCGCTGTTGTCCGTTGACAGCGTATCAAGTTCCATGAGGTCGTAGAGTGCGATGATGTTCTTTTCTAGACGGGCGTTGGATTGGAGCGGGGGCAGAGAGGATATAGTCTTTTCCGAAGCGGTAGCAACAGCGCTACCAGCAGTAGTGAGAGGGTCAGTAGCGGTATCTGGAGTAGAGACTGCTTTTGTGGGAGTTGAAGAAGGGTCGGGGGCATGGCTAGCAGTGCCTGGCGGAGTGACGGCTATACGCGTCCCCAGTACAACGGCCTTGCTAAATAGCTTGCCAGCTTCGAAGAACTTATCGAAGCCCTGGGCCATGCCGAACGAGCGACCCTCAACCTTGCCAGCCCGGATGCCGTCTGCATGACCCTCCTCGTAGGCCTTGTTGTATATCTCGTCTTCAAGGTTGAGGGCGCCTTCAAAAAGATCGTCCATGGCGGCAGGGTTCATGAGGGAGAGTGGTGGTAAGGAAATAACCAAAGTAGATCAAACGCAAAGCAAGAGTGATGTGTTGAAACAGATCTAGATGGAAGACTTTTCGCACGCAATTTAATCAATCGTAGACCTGGAAGGCCAATTTTTCTTTTCACATGGCGAATTATGATGTCGTGCATTTTATTATTCACCAACTATTAATCACTTTATTTCCTACCTGCCCCGCTTTAATCTATCTATCTTGACAAAGAGACCCACATTTCCCATTTGTTAGATGATGAATCCACCGTTTGCACTTACGACCTGACCAGTGCACCAAGCCGCATCGGGAGTACATAGCATGCCTACGATGCCTGCAATCTCAGAGGTATAAGCAGGCCTGCCGCCAGCGGTTTTTGCATACTCCAGGACAGCCTCGGAATCCACTCCGGGACGAGCCTTCATCAGCGGGGCGGCCTCAATGAACGGGCGGATCATCTCTTTGAACTCCTCTGTGTTGCTCTCGTACATCGGTCCTTCTACGGGCCCTGGGTTGATAGCATTGACCGTGCAACGCTCTGATAGTTCGCGTGCCCATGTGCGTGTCATAGCCTCAATAGCAGCTTTGGAACCACCATAGACGCTCTGTCCGACAAAGCCGCTGGCGCTGCTAACCGACGACAGGCTGACAATGCGACCGCTCCGGTCGTGTGGTAGGTATGGCAGTGCAGCTTGCACAAGAAGTAGCGGGCCAAGCACGTTGACTGCATAGGTAGCTGTGAAGTCAGCAACTTTGACGTCCTCGATGCGGTCGTTGCGTGCAACGCCAGCGTTGTTAACAAGGATATCAATTTGGAAGGAACCGTCGGCATGACTGAAGGCGCTTTTGGCGGCGGCAATGAGATCAGATGGGCCGTTGGGCACCCCGATGTCTGCTTGCACGACAGTGGCTTTCACAGAATGTTTCTGAGCGAGCAAATCTGCGTGGGCTTGGGCTCCGGCTTGCGAGGATGCAGAAGTGTAGCCGAGCACGACGTTGGCGCCTTTGGCAGCTAGATTGTCGGCAATGGCGGCGCCGATGCCTTTTTTTTTGAGAGGAGAATATTAGCAGATGAAGACAAGGATGATGACAATAGAGTTGGGGTTGTCTTGTATTGTACCTCGTGAGCCTCCAGTAATGATGGCAAGTTTTCCTGCTAGAACACGCGACATTGCTGGCAGTAGGGTTTAGTTTGGTGAGGCAAAACTTCCAGAGTCGGAATTTAGGAACGGAACATGCTGTCCTAATATACCCACGCTCGCGGTAGTGCTGGCGGCATCTTGAACGATGTGCTTGGAGAGAAGCGGTTTTTGGCTGTTCCGCACCAATAAGAACTGAGCTTCCTGGGGGTGTAGCCGGATTTTTAGAAGCGCCAGCGCGCAGGCGAGTCGAAGGATAAGCACATCACATGACTTGAGGTTCAGGCTTGATGATGGCTAAATTCATGACTAAGTTGCTTTGAGTTGGCAGCATGTGATTGATTGCCTTTGATTTCCTGATTTTGTTTTTGGTGAGAGGAGAGCTCTTTAGGGTTATGGAAATAGGGTTTTTACTTCAGCGTGGGTCGTAGGAACCCACCATGATGGAGCCTCGTGAGTCGACGCCAGAGCGTAGATTTGTAGCCTCACACAGCGTCCGTGACCAATTGTAGTCTACCCCTCAAGACTTGGACAAACTACGTTGACTAAACCCCGGGCTAGCCAAGCCCACTCTATCACACTCGATTTTGCATAGGGCGATACAATACCCCGATAACAAAGCCCTCCTCACGACGAAACCCCCAAGACCTCAGCAGACACACACCATGGATATCCGAGTACTGCAAGTGTCGGACGTGCCGCTGATCCAGCATGCCAATGTGGAGAATTTGCCTGAGAACTACTTTCTCAAGTACCATCTGTACCATGCGCTTTCGTGGCCCCAGCTGAGCTTTGTCGCTGTTGAGATGTCACGCCCGAAGAAGACGCCCTACGACTACCCCAAGATCGTGGGATACGTGCTTGCCAAGATGGAGGAGGAGCCTGCGGATGGAATCAAGCATGGCCACATTACAAGTTTGTCGGTTATGCGCACGCACCGGAGACTGGGCATTGCCGAGAAGCTAATGCGCCAGAGCCGTAAGTAGCCGGGGGATGAGCCAGACGAAGTGGATAAGAGACGCAGGTGGCAAGATTCTAACATGTAACCTCTGAATCTTCTAGAGCAAGCAATGGTCGAAACCTTCGGTGCCCAGTATGTTTCGCTACACGTGCGTATGTCTAACAAGGCTGCCATCCATCTATACCGCACGACGCTGGGCTTCAAGACCGACAAGATCGAGGCCAAGTACTATGCGGATGGTGAGGATGCGTTTAGTATGCGCCTGGACCTGTCGCAGATCCGCGAGAAGATTGAGCAAGACGAAGCAGCCGAGGCCGAGGACGAGGGCGAGCCGGTAGGCGATGTCGATAGCGCAGCAACTGCTGCTGCAGTTGCTGCGGCCGGAACGGAAAAGAAGCACAAAGTCAAGGTAGGCAAATCGGTGGGTGTTAGCGCGTTGGTGGAGAAGAACGAGTCGAAGTAGAGTGGACAGGCAGAGGGATAGGTGAAGATGCAGGACGAAAAAGGGGCACATATAGGCAGAGATCGCGGGAATAAAAGGGGTACTAGGAATGTTATTTCACAAGGTTTAAAGTTTTGCCAGTGCCCGGACTCTATCGAGGCTCTAAACGCGGATGAATTTGCTGCAATACTCAGTGCTTAGCTAACTGCTCGCCAACATCTAAAACACTCAAAATACTAGTGATTTTATAGAAAACATGCTTTATTATGCTATGGTAAGAGAAGCGCCGTTCTCATTACTCATCGAGTGTCGCGAGCCATTATTGATCTATCTATTCCCTCTTGAAAGCCCAAGTTTAGTGCTACCACATGTAGCGCTATATAGAAGGTCCTCTTGTTTTGCTGAAATCCTTTCTTTGCAATCACATTGGATGCTCCTTTTTAGATTGCCTCCCGCTCAGATGCCGGTGGCAAGAGAGCCTAAAACTCCCCGGAAGACGGGCCAGATGTTGCTAGAGAGCTGCTAGCGGCAAGGGTCACATGCCTGCATATCAGAGCGTGAGGGGCAAGACTCGGCTGGCTACAGATGTCACGGGCTTGTTGGCTCACCCATGGTGCTGCAAGTACCCCGAGAAAAGAAGAGACGCCAAGTGGTAGGCACCTGCCTTGACGTCATTTGGGTCTTCCCCTGAAAAGGACAACGATGAATGAGCTAGGTCAGAGGTGACAGGCTGTTTTCTGTCATCGCTAGCGATGGAGTGCATGGGAGCATCAGTCGTTGGTGGCGGCCGAGAAGATGTACCGCGGTCTAGGCTGTCCATGACACGAAGTGGTGCTATGGGCTGGGACACGAACGCAGGCGCGGTAGGTCTTAGCGAGCAAGGGCTGCAAGAGTTTGCAGCCTCCGCCTCAACTTCAGCCTGTGCCTGCCCTTGGACTTGGGGGACAAGCTCAGATGCAATAGGGCTTGTATGAGCCGGGGCCGAAGGCTCCCCAGGGGCTGATCTGGAGGCACGAGAGCCACCAATGAATGCATTGTAAGTGGCGTGGAAAATGTGCACGTAGCAATCAGCCCGGCTGTGGGGAATGAGAATACAAGGGGGGGGCAGGATATTGCTAGCTGCCAGCCAAGAGAATTCACCTAACCACTCCGAAGGGATTCTATAGCTCTGGAGAGGAAACTTGCAGGTGTGACAGAGGAAGGTTGAGTTCTCAGTGTCCCAGAGACAGCTAGGCATCGGGGTGTAGGCATTGGAAAAAGGGGTCCCGAGCCCTGAAGGGAAATAGTTGCTGTTGATGGGGATCGACATCTCGTTGATAGATGCAGGAATTTTGAATAGTCCAGAGGGAAGAGAAATAAATAGAGTATTCACGCAAATGAACGTTGGTAAGTAGGGACTTTAGGTATGTATGTATGGTAGGATGGATACTATTGGTATAACTGACCAGATGACAAATCTGTAAGTCTTTAGTACCATAGATATCCGAAGATGAGGCAAAGAAGAGTAGCAGCTGGAGATAGGTTGGTAGAGAAAAGAGAGATCAGTGAAGAACGAGTGACAAGAGGGTAAAGTGAAGAAGCTTGCGCGGGGGCTCCAACAACCTGATATAGGCCCTCAAGTTGCAAGTGTGCATCTATTGAGAGGCAAATTTCTTTTAGTGAAGTCTTTGCTAGACTAAGATATCATATGTTGTGCAGAGTAGGTAGGTAGCTCGATAAATGTGACAGGTATTGACGTCATTTGGCTATATCATGCATATCTTGCAAACCGTGCTCTCATGATACTGACTTTTTAGCGATTCATAGGCGGTTTTTTGTGTTAGCGTACTTTTGAAGGGGCTATTGTTAGCCTCATGAGCGACTAGTTCTTGATATGAAAGGGATATAGACCGTATGTCCTAGCGACTAGAGCTCGATGGGCTGACTGCCTAGCAGCATCATGCCTTGGAATTTAGGTTTTGAAAACAATGAAAGCAGTAACGCAGCAAAATCAAGCAAATGCTTCTAGACAGAGGACATATCCTATGGGAAATTGTTTTCCTAATTGTACAGCACGCTACCTGTAGCTAGCTGTGTGAGCCCATGCAGGCCCCTACTTTTGGCCTTTTGCGTCGCTGCTAAACTATTAACTATGGCGCAGATCGGCCTGGACAGATCCAGACTGCTCTGAACAGCAAAATAGCTAGCTAGCAGTGTTCTTTAGGGCGAGCTGGAAACAGTTTCCCGATGGAAAGAGAAAGGTGCCAGTGCTCTAAGCATTGACAAACCCATCGAGCGGCGGACCTTTTCTGACTTTAAAGTGTTCCCAACTCCTAGCAATGCCTAAATACCGCCATTTACTCTTTGCGGAGAACCTTTGAGATGTGATTCGATATATCGCAGCACCTCTATCAGAATGGCGCTAATATTGGTTCTGTTTTGAGCTACTCGTATTGCGACGGCAGCTTTGAGTTGAGGGTTCTCACTGTAGCTTGGCTACCTTTCTCCGGCCATTAGAACACGTCAAACAGGTTTCTGCAAGCGTCTGTTAGTGGCTTCATTTTAGCGCGTTGCTAATGTCAGTGTAGGCGTAGCAGGGCACAGGTCGATAGCCATGTAGTGGTCGCAACGTTGCGGTATGTGTATTCCCTTGGCAAAAGGGAACAACTTCACAGCCAGTTTTCCCATACTTGATACTGCTAACCTCTGTTTTACTGAGCTTCCAGTTGCTATTCAGCAGTGCTGTAGTCAAGCATTTTAACCCTAGAGCTGTGTAACGTGCCAAATCCTTTTGTCATATGCCGAGGCTTATCCGAAAAGACGAGCTCTGGATGACTTAGCTTCGCAGCTATGAAAGGGACCGCCAGCATCATCAGAAATGGCCGGAAACATCGGAGATATGGCCTTTCAAGACTTAAATAGAAAACAATACAAATCCGGATAGATGCGGCCAGTGCATATTTGAGTGCAGCAAAGGGATGGGCCAAGGTTAGTTGAGCCACCAGGAAGCAATCCATCACCATCCAGCTCTGCAGCCCAATTTTGGTCGTTTATTTCTTCAGAGCGACAACTAGGCAAATCAGGGCATCGGCTTGTAATTGCGCCATTCAAAAGAACTCGTCATATGTCCACGCCAAAGTGTCTTGTTTCTTGTCATCACTTATATTCGTATATCTTGTAGACAGGCATCTGTAGATATCCTCAAAACACGGCTCATTTTGTCTCTTTCCCTTTGGCCAGGCCAAAAACCTTTTTGCTTCTTTACGAGTGCTTGTTTCACACCTTGGTTCTGTTTTACCACTGATGGAACTCGACATCTTCAGCCTTATAATGTTCCATAATGAGGCTAGAGAGATGGTTCTGGCAGTGAGTGCCCCTGGGAACGAGAGTTAGCATCCTGGAAGACAATTGTACACAGAAGAAGCAGCCCAAAACTTACAAATTGCTAATGTACATATCCACTAACTCGGCGGGCACAACTTCCGTCAGTGGTTGCCGCACAATTATGTCGTCACAAACAAGCGAGCCATCCTCAAAGGCAACAGCAGTTGAGGGATCATTCCACTCTACTAATGAGCCTTCATCAAACGGACTGTCGGGACTAAGCTGGTAGATGCCACCCAAAACCACAACTGGCCGGCCGTGGTATTTTGCCGAGTGCGCCACAGCGCCAGCGCCTGCATCCAAAATCACATTGCCGTTGGCAAGGATCGAGCGTGCACCTAGCACCACGCGCGTCACGAGAGACATGTACGTGCTCATTCCTGACGCCATAACGTTGATAACTGTAATTCCAGCCTTGGTCAGCTCACGGCGGAAGCTCTCATATGCCACGTTCTCCTTGTCCTTGCAGCCGACGCTGACGGCTCGCGCCTCGTAGCCCCTAGGGCCAGCCTTGCAGGCAATGAGCACTGTAAAGCGGCGCTTAGAAGCGGCCTTGACAATGAACCGCGTGACGACACTTGACGGCTCGTGAACCAGAACATAGTCGCCTGGGCGAATCTGAGCCTCTGCGAAGCTGGCAATCTGCTCAGCCACCTGGTCAATCTCGTCCTTCATCTCCTCAATAGCATTCATAATCTCGGAGCGCAGCGAGTCGGCACGAGCAGCTTTTGACGGCCCGTGCGGGGTTGATGCCCCAGAGGTCTTGGTGGGACTGGCAAATGCGGTGCCTGAGGGGGAGGCAGACAGAATGTTGAACAATGACTTGGGTGTGCTAAAAGAGCTAATAGTGGATAGAGTGGGCTGGCGAGTTAGACGTGGGGGCGCAATACTGCCGCCGAGGGTCTCGGCGATGGAGGCCAAGCAGGTTTGTTTTGAGGAAAAAGCGGAGGCATTAGCATTCGCAATGGCGGCATTGTGCTGTGTGTTTTCATAGACCTCAGAGGCGGTATCGCTAAAGGCATCGTTGTCGCGGTCCTCGTTGGCTTCGTCATGGATGACACTGAGAACTCTGCGCACAATGTTGACGATAGCAAGCTCTTTGGGGAGGGCGTCGGCAAGCCGCTTGCCCACACGGCACACTTGGGCCATCAGCTGTTCTTCATCAGACCATTTTGAGTACTTGACAACCTGAAAGAGGAGGTGGGCGGTGGCTACGGCGCAGTCCTTGGGACCCGTGATTTGTCGTCTCTTGAAGAGCCTGCAAGGGGAAAACAGCGGTTAGTGGGGCTAATAGGCATAGTAGTTGGTATCATCCTAGTATGCTGGTCAGTTACAAGTAGGCAACTCACGATACCAAGTATTCGATGCTCGCCTCCAGAGGTTTTGAGTTGACAAAGCGAATGAATTTGCTGAGATCCGGCATGAAGCCCGAAGAATTAGACGCCATTTTAGAAATTTGGGTAGAGATGGATTCCCCGTGTGTATTCTAGCCGTGTGGTAACGCTCTGTGGGGAAGAGTCGAGAAAACCTAGACCTAGGAAAGAGATCGTGAATGAGGCTTGGAGTTTGGAGAGGCCCACGATTGACTTTTTTTTGCGCAGAATTTTTATGACAAGCAGGATTTGGCAACAGTGAAAAAGACTAAAAGAATAAACTTCACAAGGCTTTTTGTCGTGATTCTCGTTTGTCCAAGTCCAGCCAAAGATACACAAGATGCACAAAAAGCCAATGGCCAGAGAGAAGAGTGAGTCAGTCTCCGTCGCTAACACACAAAGTAAATGCGTGCATGTGAACCCTAGCGCTCGGGTTGGCTGACTGAGCACTTGGCTTGGTATAGTAGGAAGCAGATGACTAAGCCACAGCCATTAGTGGATACGGGGATTTCCTGTTGTAGCATGCATATGCAAGAAAGAGGATAGAACAGGACAAAACAGGAACAAAACAGTCCAAGACAAAGCACTATTGCACTGGGTTGTCGTGCTGCAGAAGCTTGTTTGAGCTAGTCCGAGACAAAATGCAAGTGTAAAGATGAGAAGACAGGAAGCTGTACTTGTGACGATGTAGATGTCGTACTGCATGTATATTAGGGTTGTATACCACTAAGGGTTGCTAGAACCTCGATAGACTCGTAGCATAGTTAGAAGGAATGTAAACTTGGAAGTTATTTGCTAGAAACGGCCAAGGAATCCCAAGTATGTCAGACGTTGATTTTGTTTGTTGCCGGTATCGAGGCAAACAATACAGGCAGGTAGGTATAGATAGGTATGCATACACGCCTGACCTCGCTATATTGATACGCTCTGTCGTTAAGAATCCCTAACAAACGGCCTGGCCGGGCAACAAAAAGTCATGAGACGGGCGTTTAGCGACGAGGGAAAGAGCAAAATCCGAGCAGAAGAATGCTATGAAGACTAAGACTACCATGAGCTGGAGCCATAGACGGAAACCACTACGCAAGGAGCCACAAAGCAGCGTGATCTAGAAACCGAAAGGTTGCCTGGACACAAAGGACCGATTTTTCGGGTTTCTGGCCTGTTGGTTGTTGAGAGGAAAAGGGACAAGGCCGTAGTGCATAGTGGTGCATAGCTTTCTTTGGGTCAGTGTTGAGTTGAGGATGGATGGAGCGAGGGTTGAAGTTCAGATTCTTGCCTTCGGCCCCAGACCAAGCCAAGCCAGGCCAACAACAATGTTGAACAATCGTCGGAGCTTTTAAAGGAAGAAGACGGGTCAGTAAGTACAGTGGCTCGAACCTAAGCGAAGCAAATAAATGGTGATCAAATCCTGGAGAAGAGCGAGTAAGGTGCGAAGTTAGGGTTTGTACTTCGGATTCGTTTTTAAATCATTTTTAAGCCGCTTTTTATGACATCTATTTTTCCCCTTCTTGCTTTGACATCGCCAAAATCTCGCTCGTGTTATTGTTCTCCTGTATTTTATTTTCTCTTTCCCTCCTCCCCTCGACGTCATAACTCGCGACGCCTCCTACGTACATAGTTTCTATTCCTCCATCTCTTCTCTCGCCTAATTCTCGGCCTCCTCTTGGCTTCGTCTCTCCTTTGCCTCTCGCAACCTGGCCGTATAAACAACTTCCAATTCGCCTATCAGCTAACTTCCTCGCTTTCTTACCTCTTGACCCGCTCTCTGGCTTCCCCTTAGCTTCTGTCGACTCTGACACGGACTGGCCCATAATCCTCTGTAGGCACCAAGACAAAATCTCCGGCTTATCTCCAATTGCCCAGCGAACCTGCCTGCTGCCCTCTTTCCCCCCCCCCCCCCCCCAAGCCACTCTCCTTCCTCTCTTCTCCCCTCCCATGCCCCCCCATTCGTCCCCTATGGCTATGCAGGCACCATGAACTCCCTCAACATCATCTCTTCCCGCGTGTCTCCGCAAAACTCGCCGACCCCATCGCGTACCAACTCTTTTAGCTCGCTCGGTCTCATGCGCTCCATTGAAGGCCACCATGGTCACTCCTCCTTAGACGACACTCCCGAGTCCGATGATCCCACTATTGATGCCAAGTTGCAGCCCATACAACTCAACAACCCAGACGCTATCTCAACGCTAGCGCATGCCTCAAATCCGCTGACCCAACCCGATCGCCCATTCGATGCTTCCTCCGATCTCGCCCAGGACATAAAATCCGGGTCATCGCCGTCTAATGCCGCTGCGCCCACAGCCAAAACCTCCTGGCTGGCCGTACCACAGCGCATTGCGTCATGTGTCATCGGCTCGTTGCGCTGGATCTTGTCCACTATAGCCGCCCCAGGGTTCTATCTCCTGGCATTTTTCTACGACAAAACCGGCCGCTTCCGCCCATTACTGCCTTTCCGGACCCTGTTTGACGCCTTAGGACTGGGATTTTTGTCTGGGCCTGAAGCCTCCAAGTCCAAGACTGGAGAAAAACACTCAAGGCCGCGGTCCCCTAGCACGCGACACCGTAGAAAACCTACATCGACATCGACATCGGCATCCTTGTCCTCACAAGCCCGCTCTTCTGGCGCAAGCAAACGCAAATCTAGCATCAGCATGTCCTCCGACTCTGATACCCCGTCGCGCCGCCGCTCATCTGCCACTTCCCGCTCGCGTGATGGCTCGCAAGACACCTCAACGCCCTCTCGTTCGATCCGCATAAAAGTGCAGGCTAGCGACGAAGCCCTCAAAGAGCGCCGGCACAGAAAGACGGGCTCGTCTGTCTCGCGGGCCAAAGTCAGTGGCGATGGTCTTTCTGCTGATATCTCTGCGCAAATCAAGTCTCCTACATCACAAACTGGCAGTGCTATAACAAAATATCCCCGAGCCCCTGCTCCGCCCCGACCGTTGATACCCCGCCGCCAGCCTTCGTATCTCAACTTTGAAGGGCCGCCATCGGAACACCAAAAGACTTTAATCCTCGATCTCGACGAAACCCTGATCCACAGCATGTCTAAGGGCAACCGTCTTGGATCCGGCCACATGGTCGAAGTCCGGCTCAACACGGCCTTTGTGGGCATGGGCGGCCAGATGGCTGTTGGCCCACAACACCCAATTTTGTACTATGTGCACAAGCGACCACACTGCGATGATTTCCTGCGAAGGGTATGGCCACCGCCTCTACTTTCCATTTCTTTCTGGCTCTCTAGGCCTCTCCAGATTTTTCACTAACCATTAATTACACTTGGAACTCGGTAGATTAGCAAGTGGTACAAACTCGTTGTCTTCACGGCTTCAGTACAGGAATACGCTGATCCTGTCATTGACTGGCTGGAATCAGAACGCAAGTATTTTGCTGCTCGCTTCTATCGCCAGCACTGTACGTTTCGGCAAAATGCGTTTATCAAGGACTTGAGCGCTGTTGAGCCGGATCTCAGCAAGGTCATGATCTTAGATAACAGTCCTTTGAGCTACATGTTTCACCAGGGTAAGAAATGCAATGAATTACATTTATTTACATTGTTTTTCTCTCGCGCCTTGACACGCTGACTAACCCCCCCAACCCTCTAAAACAGACAATGCTATCCCCATACAGGGCTGGATAAACGACCCAACCGACAATGATTTGCTGAATATTGTGCCCTTGCTTGAGGGTCTACAGTATGTTTCTGACGTGCGGGCTTTATTGGCGCTGCGAGGCGGCGAAGACGGCCAGCATATGGCTTGATCTGGTCTCGAATTGGCTTGGCCGGGGGCTAATTGGACCGGCTTGATAGGTAGAGTATGAGTGAATTCAGTACATACAAAGCGCATTCCACATTCCGGGATTTATAAAGATTTTTTTGCTTTTTTCACGTCTTATTGCTAGTATTAATTCCATTTTTGTTTGGCGTTATTAAGCTCTTGGAGCTCGAGGTAATCAAGGCAAATATGGGCATTGGGAGACGTTTGTCTGCGTTATGCTGATATCGGTTTCCAGCTGCCTATTCTCCTAGATCGTGTGTTGGTCCATTGCGGCAGTGCTCCATTTCAGCTTTCTAATTGTAATCTCCTTTTGTGCGGTGCATTATAGATGGGATGCTCAAACCAATTACCAGCAAGGCATGAGGCTGCTTCCCTTTAATTCTTGACATCCCTTGTCTTGTATTGAGGAACTGCGAGCGCATAAACTCGCCATTCAATGTCTCACCTAGACATAGACTGAAAGCGTAGCTCCATGAAAATTGATTCCCGGAGTATGAAAGGGCATGATAACCATGTGAGCAAGCTCATAGAAACATGCATGTACCAACCGCCAAGTCGCTTCAGGTCATTTCTGCGATCTCGGTGACGATGACCGGTCAAAATTGCATGCTCAGGTCCATACCCAATCCTTCGCCACCGCAGCTAGTAAGCCAGTCCAAGTTGGAGTCGTCGAGAACCCAAGTTGCCCGATCCGGGGACTAGTGTGCTTATTCTGTGATATAGCGTAGCTTGGCGTCAGAGAGCAGATGCACGAAGATAGAAGCACGAGGCAGAGAAGAACAATTGTAACCGCAAATGCAGACTATACAGCATGGCAGCGAAGTTGTCCCCTTCTTCTCTTACCTCACGCAAGAAGACGGCTGGGGTACCTGGTCTGCACATGACTCAGTAACTGGCCTAACATAGACTTCAATGCGTCGTTCATGGCAGCTTTGTAACTTTAACGTGATTCCTACAACCACTCGCCGCCCAATGCGGATAAGGGCAAATGCACTGCACTAGATGACGACATGGAGGCGAATTTGCACTAACAGCCCAGTATTTCAGTTTGTATACGGGTCTGTTAGCAACTTACACCTCAAAGGGCCCTGGGATCCCTCTCCGATTCCATGGCAGGTGAATTTGCGAATGCTAAAGCAATGCCACTCGCCCTGCTGCATTATGTGGAGACCACGTCTAGACCAAGACATTAAGAAGACTCAGCTGGCTAGTGCCCGTCACCTAGGTACTAATCACCAATGATTAATGAGGAAAAGTATAGTTTCTATACGTAGCGCAAGGAGGCTTCACAGGAATGCTACGAGCTCTCCCATACGTGAGCTGGTTGTGGCTACAGTTATAGTTACAGTTGGCGGTAACTACTACAAAGTTGACGGCAGCTTAGCTCACCATACGCGGGAAGCACACGCATCCTATTGTAGAGTTAGGGAAGGAGCCTGCCGCTTGCAGAAAAGGCGGCGGTCTCCCTCTTGCTTCCTCCTATAAGGGAGGAAACAGGGAAGAAGAAAGGGCCCGGTCGAAATTGGCAACTACCTAATAACACGGGTCATTCGAAATGCCGAAGCTACTGATTGGCCGAGCTAGCTGAGCTGAGTTACAGGCTTTGGCAGCTTCCCTTTTCTCTTCCATTACTCCGTTTCTGTCCCGCCTGCCAGCTAGCTAGTCAGTCAGCTTCACACATAAAAGCCTGTAGCCCAACCTATCAGTAGCACTTGTTTTTCCCCTCCTTTTCCTGTCATCATCATTGTCACCACCACCACCATCCGATTGTTCATCTCTCAGTTCATCTCCTTTACGATAATTACAAGGCTTCTTGCTACTATACCACTACACATATAATTCAAGATGGTTACCAACAGCTTCGTCCCCGTCCTTAGCTGTAAGTCGTTCTTTTTTCGCTTCATAAACTGCGAATGGCCTAGGTGGCAACATCGACTATCCGTTTCCAATGCTAACTATGTTTCTCTACTGCAGCCGGCTTCCCCAAAGTCAAGCCCTCTGCTATCCTACTGGGCACCGTTTTCAACCATGCCACTGAAATGGCCGTCTTGTCCCCCATCTTCGGCGAGACCTACAAGCGTGCCAAGGTATCCAACACCAAGGAGGAGTTCCTGAAGTCCAAGGAAGCTTCCGGTGCCGCTATTGTTTACAGCAGCTCCCTCGTCGGCTCTGCCCTCCAGAGTTATGGTGTTGGTGCCTTGATTAACGCCACCGGTACTCTGAGCTACACTGGCGCTGCGTATCTAGGCGGCCTTGTGTTCCTGGCTACGTCCGCCCCTGGAGTAAGTGTCTGACATTCTTGAATCGTGACAATGTTTCATCACCCTAACACAGCGTTCTTGTAGTACATCTCTCAATTGTTTGCCGAGCGCCGTCCCCTCGATACCGTTGGTGTCAGCGTCGCTGCCAAGCTTGTTGAGTCTCTGGGCTTGTCTCTGCTTCTCACCTGGTGGGGCACTCGGGGTGATCCTCTCGACAGCTTCTTGCAGTAAATGCTCGCAACAAATACGGCGTTGATAAAGTTTAGTTTTCAATTGTTAGTAATGTGTAGGAGGAGCATACATGCGATGCACAAGATAGCCAATGTCACGCAAAGATGTGCCTCTGAATAATATTATACAACTATTCAATGTGGGCCTTGGAAGCCAAGTCAATCATCCACCAACCAACTCAGCAATACCGAGGAAAGTCTGTAGTGGTCAATGCAAGAGACGAGTGCTTTGAAGTTGCAGCAGTAGTTGAATTTGCTAAAAAAAAACTATCGCCTGTATATGCCCATATGCCTTTAACAACATGAATATCAAATGCCCAAAACGCCGTATCCGGGATAGATGGATTGCCAGTTCCAACCCTGTAACACACTAGTTTAACATCTCTCCCTCAGTGGGAAGGGGAGAGGAAAGCAATTTGGTCTGCGTGTACCAAGTCCAAGCCAAGTAAACAAAGGCAAGTCAGTGTTCAATACGCAGATTCCGCTGAGATCCAACAAAAACAAACAGCCCCCTCACCACCGAGAGAGCCCGGCATCGCACGAAATAAAAACAGAAAAAGAGCTCAATGAACACACAAAAAGGGGGTGGGGGGAAGCAAAGGCAGCCAAACAGTCAGTGAAATATGCGCCCATGC
This sequence comes from Ceratocystis destructans, assembly GCA_038407095.1. NCBI lineage: Eukaryota > Fungi > Ascomycota > Sordariomycetes > Microascales > Ceratocystidaceae > Ceratocystis > Ceratocystis destructans. The sequence goes on from JAXASZ010000907.1 coordinate 51,334, forward strand.
CTCTTCACGTTTGTAGTGAATAGGTCAAGTGGTGGTGGGAGTTAGTTGGTGAATGTGTGGTTCTTTTTTTTCTTGGTGATTCACCAGAAACACTGCTTGGCTGACTCCTTCTGAATCAGCTTGACAAGACCCTGGTAGACCTCGGCGTAGTCCTCGGTATCGTCTTCATCCTTGTCCTTGGACTCGGCAGCCTTCTTGCCAGCAGGACGCGACTCCATGAGCATGACGACGGAGGTGGGGCGCTTGGTCTTGGCAGCAGCGCCGAGCTCGGCACGCGACGTGACAAAGATGAAGGGCACATTGTGGTCCTCGCACAGCACGGGAATGTGTGAGATGACATCCATGGGCGAAATATCGGCAGCAATTACCACGATGCCAGGGAAGCCGGTGTTGCTCGGAGAGGCGGCGGCGGACTTGCGCAGGGTCTTGACAACTTCCTTGACACCACGCTTGAGAGTGTTGTTGCGGGCGGCTGTAGAGCAGATAGAAGGAAAGTGGTTAGCACACAGGCTCTGGTATAGTGGCGATGGAAGTATGGCCAAGGCTATGCATCGCCAGGCCTAGGGGGTTTAAGTCAATGGGAAAAACTAGATGACGACAAACGTACCTTTGCGCGTGGCCTTCAGAACCTTCTTCATGGCTTTGTCGTCGGCCAGAGGCAGAGCGAAAGGAACTAGTGACGCTTTGGCGATGACGGGCTTCTCAGCGTCCATCTCAACATCCTCAGCGGTAGCGGTAGCAGGAGTCTCAACAGAGGGAGACTCGGCAGCAAGGTGCTCCTCGATGTGCTCCTCCAGCTTGCCCTTCTTGTCCTTCTTGTCTTTCTTATCCTTCTTGACGGGCTTGTGAACGCCTTCGGTCTCGGACCGCTTCTTTTCCTTCTTGTCCTTCTTCTCCTTCTTGGGCTTCTCGGAGGCCATTGTATCTAGATGATGTATGTACGTGTATGTGTAAAACGAGGAAATCGGGATTGAGACCGTGATATAGAGTAGTCAAATGAGAAGAAGATAGTTTGTTGTGGACGAGAGAAAAAAAGAAAGAATTAAATCAGGAATTAAAGCAAGTAAAAACTCCCAATGTCTAAACAGCTCGAAGATTTTCAGAAACAGAATCTAAAAAGAAACTTTTTTTTTTCTGTTATCAGAGATGCGCCAATCGCCCAGATAGGAAGTCGGTTTGAAGTGGGGCCAGGCACAGCGCAGAGTCTGATCGGATTATTGATATTCCGAGTGTATTTCGCACTGTCACAGACACTGTGAGAAATTTTACTAGGTAGGAGGTTGACCTCTCATTGGTGGAGACACTAAAAATACATGTTTGGGTCGGCTTTTGGCGAGTTGGTTGATGAAGTTACCAGCACCATAGCGGCGTGTTACACACATTGAGAAGTAGATCCGTAGGGAAATTCTATCTAATTACTCAGTACCATATTAAGCACTTGCAGGTGGGGAGACAGACGCTGTTCATGATGGATAGATTCTCCAAGAAACAAAGATATCCACAGGCAAGTAAAATCACACATAGAAAGTTTACGCAGGTGTACGCGGGAAAGGTGCTAGCGCAGTCTATTATCAGTTGCTCACAGGCCAGCGATATGAAAAAATGATGTACAGTCATGTTGTTTTCAAACATTTAATCCGGTTGTCCAATTGTCGTTGGCCCGTTACTCTTCGTCGCTAAACTCGGCACGGCCAGCCTTGGAGTTCAGGTAGTGGTTGCTACAATTAGAAAGGGAAAAAACAGTTAGCTCATGTGCGCAGAAACTAACAGAAGAACTTGGCGTACCGGTGAATAGCCCACTGCATGGTGTAGTAGCCGACAATCATGGGGGGAGCCCAGTACAGCACCTGGGACGAGAAGCGTCTCCAGACGTTAAAGACGGCGTCGTGCATAGCACCAGCCAGAGGGTTCTGGCGGTTAGCGGCAACACCGTAGGTAACAATACCCTTCTGCTTCATGTTGTCTGCAATGACGCGGCGTTAGTCTCGTCGTCTTCTCTAACACTGGTATTCGTAGCCGGCATTGCATCCTATGTGCTCCAGACAACTATAGTGGTCGCCAGGCGGCGGTTCTCACCAGCCACCCAATGTGTAGCAAAATAGGGTAGCTAGCTCGTCGATCCATTGGTTTGGCGACGGGCAATGGTCTACACGTTCGTCGAGTGTTATAGAAAGTGGCCAATGGTAGGTTTGTACGTACTGATATGACCCCACCAACCAAGGAAGCTAGAAACCAGGTGTTAGCATATTGAGACTCTGAAAGGCGCGATATTGGATGCTGTTCTGCTTGGGTTCTACTGCAATTGACAGCCACCAAAGGGTGAGCCGGCATAACGGGAAAAAAACATACTGAGAGTTGGTGCCAAGCTTAATGTTGGCACCACCCAAACGGGCCTGCGTAGGCTGCATTTTGACGGGATGTTTGGAGAGGAAAGATTGGAAAGGGTCGTAGAGACAATCGAGGGCAAAGCCGCGCAAATATTGGTGCGATGAGCGAAGAACTTGGTTGTTCGCAATTCTTCAAATTGTCGTCGGTTCTGGCCCCGTTCCGAGAGAAATCAGGCCTGCGCTAATTGGACGAGTCAAAACGTGATTCCCGACCCAGATTCGTGGCTATTTTGGGACTAGCTTGTGATTAGTCATCCTGCAGAACTACGTAGCCTTGCCTTTGCTAGGGAGATACAGCCTTGGAACATGCTAGGCCAATTAGCGTTAAGCAAGCGGGTCATAGGCTCAGCAGAAGAAGAGAGTAGGTAGTGAGAGCAGCCGATGCAGACATAAAAAATACACTGACGATAGATATACAAGTGCTTGGGCTCTAGACAGCAACCATCGTGCCGCATCCACACGCCCTTACTGCGTCCTCTTCAGTGCTATTTATCGCTGCGATACCCTTTCATCGTCTATTTTAACGAGCAAAAGCCCTTTAGCTACCCCACCATAACCACACATAACCCAACACACTATGGCAAGCATCCTCAACTTTGCCTATCGCATGGCCGTGCCTGCAGCCATTGGCGTTGCTGCTATTCAGTCCTCCCTGTACGATGTGAAGGGTGGATCCCGTGCTGTTATCTTTGACCGTCTGAGCGGTGTCAAGGAGGATGTTGTGAACGAGGGCACTCACTTCCTACTGCCGTGGGTTCAGAAGAGCATCATCTTTGACGTGCGGACAAAGCCCCGCAACATTGCTACCACCACTGGTTCCAAGGATCTGCAGATGGTTAGCCTAACGCTAAGAGTACTTCACCGCCCTGAAGTCAAAGCTTTGCCCAAGATATACCAGGTAAGCCGATAACTTCTGAAGGGGAACATCAAGAGCATGGCGATAGCTAGCATGCTGGAGTCGGGTCATGGCCAAGCGCTTTTACTAACATAATTTCCTTTCCTCTTCCTGACAGAACCTCGGCCTCGACTACGACGAGCGTGTCCTGCCGTCCATCGGCAATGAAGTCCTCAAGAGCATTGTCGCCCAGTTCGACGCTGCCGAGCTTATTACACAGCGTGAGCAAGTCAGCCAGCGCATTCGTGATGATCTAACGCGCCGTGCCGCCGAGTTCCACATTGCTTTAGAAGATGTCAGTATCACCCACATGACCTTCGGCCAGGAATTCACCAAGGCTGTTGAGCAGAAACAAATTGCCCAGCAGGATGCCGAGCGCGCACGCTTTATCGTTGAAAAGGCTGAGCAAGAGCGCCAGGCAAATGTCATCCGTGCCGAAGGTGAGGCCGAGTCTGCCGATACTATCAGCAAGGCTATTGCCCGCTCTGGCGACGGCCTCATCCAAATCAGAAAAATTGAGGCTAGCAAAGAAATTGCCCAGACGCTGGCCCAAAACCCCAATGTCTCGTACCTTCCTGCCGGCAAGCAGAACGGCCAGTTTTTGCTGAATGTTGGCAAGGCGTAAACTAGTAGAAGCAGAAGGCGTTTCGTTGTAGGTCTCAGGGAGAAGATAGACGGGGGGAAGCGAGAGGGCATGGTCATTTGGCGGAATCGGAACAGCCGTTTGTACAATTAAGAATACTACACACACCACACCACACCACACCCAGAATATGGCGAGAGACCAACCAAGTCCACTCACATCTGTATAATACAACACAATAAACAAGATAAAAGTCACTTCGCACACTATGTTTAGCAAGACCATGGCAAACAAGGCTGTTTAGTCGGTTGATTTTCTACAGTTGGCAACATTTAGCTTCTACGGCGGCATCACAAACTCGCCATCTTTCAGTCGCCAGCCCTTGGCCTGCATAGAAATCCACTTCTCCCTGACCTTGACTCTCACCAACTCGCCTGATGCACGTGCATCCTCCGCACTATCGTGGCCCTGGCCTGTCCCATCATCGACCTGGATCTTGCGATTCAAGTGTGTTGATGCCAGGACCTTGAGCCCCATGCGAGATGGCAAGCCGCTGCGAGTTGGGTACAACAAGACAGTATCGATAATCTTTGGGTGTATAATGCGCGTAGCATTCAAATCATTTTCAAGGCCATGGCCAATGAGTAGTGTATCAGGCGTGATCAATGCAAAAAGCAGTTCACGTGCTGCAGCAGGTGAACTGACGATTTTAAGCTGGTTGCTACGCACAGCAGTTACGTTTCCGGGTATAGGTGCCGGAATAGGCTCTTCAAAGCCATCCCACGGCTGGGCGTTAGCCATATCCTGTGGGAAGACGCCAGAGTAGCGTGAGTTGAGGTCCAGAATAGCACCCTGTGGCTGCACGAGGACATCGAGGATAATGTCACCGGATGGCCAAGCCGTCGCTGTCAAACGCACGAGTTCGATGCCGTTCACTGTATAGCACATCTCGCAATCAAAGCATACAGCCTTGGCGTCTGTGGCTGGTGCTTCATTAGAAGGTGTTTCTACGAAAGGAAGAACATGAGCCAGGCGCGGCGTATCGGTGACTTTAAATACATGGCATTCTCTAGTTATACATCCAGGGCTATCACCCACAGCCTGGTTGCAGCAACGGTACTTCCGGTCTCCTTTAGCGCGAGTCTTGCCAGCAGTCGATACGGGGCTGGTCCAGTATAAGCGGCCATAGTGATGAGTGCAGGAGCCACCAGACGTGTGGGATCCATCTTCAAGACGACGGTCTGGAAAGACTTGAAAGCGTTGTTCGCAGCGGTCGCACTTTTCCCAGCCTTGAGACATCGCCATAGCGGCCGATGCTTTGGCAACATCTGCCTCGCTAGGGGGAGAAGGAACATATCCATATTGAGCCAGATCACGAATCGGTGTTTCGATGAGACCAGCGATAAACACTTCTTGTTCGGGTGTCAGGCCGGTATCAATAATTTTGGGCTGGTTGCCATCATCGCCTTTCGGCTTAGGAGGGGCCTTGGCAAGCTCGCGTTCCTTGAGCCAAGCCTCAGTAACCATTTTTTTGTAGCCAGAAAGACGGGCACCAACTATATTACGATACACATTGCTCGGGCCAGAAGCTATGGTTCCCTCTATATCTACAGCCATTTTATTGGCTTCGTCTTGAGAGAGAAACAGCTCTATTCTGGTGGGGTGTGCATCTCGTAAAAGTCCGTCGAGGTGAATGAGCACGTCATGAAGCATTTGTATAACCTTAAGTCTACCCGCAAATCCAATTGGATCAGCAGCCACAGTCTTGGGAGTAAGAAGAGCGCCCTTTTGGGGTCTGGGTGGTGCCTTGAGAGGAACGGCTGCTGATTTAGGTTGTAGTTTAGATCCAGCAGTGGTTGTAGCAAGCTGCTTAGTGGTCTTTGGGGGAGCCCCCGACGAGGGCACAGAGGAAGCACATGGTTCTAGACGTGAAGAAGGGGGCTTTTGACGTGTGGTGGGGATATTTGAAGCGGTAGAAGAGAAACCAGGGGAAGTAGAGTCAGGCTTTCCTGATAATGGAAGAGCCCTCCGAGCTGATGCTGTAGAAGGCTTTGGCTGGGCCGGTAAAGCAGCATTACTGCCAGGCCTAGTCAGGTTCTTAGTTCGAGCCTGCTGCATCAAAGTGTCTGACTTAGGCACAGACGCAGAATAAGTAGTAATGTTGGCTACTGGAACAGTCGACTCGAGTTTTAACGGTAGTTGTGACGAGGGTTTGGAGGAATCAGACTGTGACTGCAAGTTCGTGCTACTTTTGGCGCGCTTTGCTATAGGCCCATCTGTAGCGACTAGAGACTCAAAGGACCGTTTCTTAGAAGCAGGAGGCTGTGGTATGGTGCCGACTTCGTCGCTAGACTCGAGAGGTGTGTTCTGGCTGTCATCGGAGCGATCATCATGGCCAAACAAGCATTTAAATGCAGTGCATGCCGGGCCTGCCGGGCATGGGAGATGCTTGAGATTCGGGAGAGTAGCTGCCATAGCGTAGGGATAGTGAAATGCGGACAAGCAGGAGGAATACAAAGAAGTCCGACGCGTGTGAAAGAGCCGCGTGTGGGTGTAGAGAGCACGTGATAAGAGATAAACAGGAGAGACACTGGCGTTAGTCTGGATGTAGGTTTGCTTGGAAGAGGGTGGATGTAAAGAGATAGATAAAGAGGTTGATTAAACGCAAGATGCAGTTTCTAGATCGCCGAGGAAGCTCGTCAACCGAAGCAAAGTATCACCACATCGGCTGCTTCTCGATAGAGAGGACGATATGGAGTCCCCGAAAAAGAATGATGCAGAGGAGCAAAAAGCAACAGAAGCTACACTATAGCAAAAACATGCAACGGTAACGGCAGAGTTCGTAGCAAAAGGCTGAAGAAAGGTATCTAGTTATCGAGAAGGCTACAAACTAATCTTCAGAACCTTCTTTAGGCACTGTCTGCTCGTGAAGATGACGTTGAATGGCCAAGGCTGAGCAGGATTGATAGAGGGAAGAGGCTGCAAGGCTACAAGCATCTAGGGTTGACGAAAAGGCACCTGACTGTCAGTCCATGGCAGCCATTCTGCCGGGCCGCCCCTCGAGCGCACCCATTGTTAAGTTTTGCCGCATAATAGCCGAGGTCTACTCACCCCACCCTCCAACTCCCCATCTCTACCTAGCAAAATATAGGAACATTCTATTCAGCGCGATACTCCGAGTCCGAAACCCTCTTCAACACAATGTCAGCTAGACGCACACAGGCAAATGGAAGCTCCTATATGCCGATGCATACTACGCATTTTTTTTCCACGTATGTATGGCAGTAACAGCTTTGGCTTAGACCATCCACAACACCCTCGTACATAAATGCTGCGAGGCCAGTCGGTTGTCAACATCGTCATATAATACCAACGGTGACAAACTTTGATAACCATATGCTTTGGGTCTTTGTGCTACCGCTCCTGTAACCCCCTCCCTACTAAGCTCTTTTCCTTGTTTCCAAGGTCTAAATCCAGGCTCAAATTAACCCCAGCCAAGCTCAGCCACGCTTAGTTGTTGAAAAGGGAGCAGAAAGTGGAAAAAGAGGCTCTGCTTATCAGTCTGCTTATGCTTACTTACTACATAAAAAGACGAATCAGCTCAAAAAAGGCTTGCTTTGTCATCTATCGTAGAATAGCACAGCCTGTGGTACATCGCCCTACTTTTGTCTGGGTCAGAAATGGTCTAATAATTGAGCCGCCGGATTCTTCGTACCCGGCCAAGCAAGACCAGTATCTTTCTTGATGCCATACAAATACTGATATATATCTCCTTACTACTAATTACCGTCAACTACAAAGAAGGGTTACGTATAGCATTACACATCTTTTATCTTTCGCATTTGTCTGTCTTATTTTGCTGCATCAAGCTAGGATCCAGGCTGGCAAGCCTCTTCCCCTTAAAAGTCCGCTATTTGCTCGTGCAGTTGCGACAAACACGAAACATACGTCATCATGACCAGCCTAAGTAGCGGCGATATACAAGCCAGCCACCTGTGCGTGGTAGTCCACGGCGTATGTCTCCCCCGCCAACTATCAGGCTATCCAAATTACTTGCTAATCCTCCCTACCTAGCTTTGGGGTAAACCCATTCACATGGCCAGTGTGGCCAAAGCGTTGCGGGCCAAGTTCCCCCAGGACACGCTTCATATTCTCGTTGCCGAGGCCAATACCGGAAGCTTCACGTATGACGGTATTGACAGGGGTGGCGAGCGTGTGTGTGCCGAGATCGAGGCTGAGGTTCAGCGCATCAGCGACCGCGGCGGCAAGGTCCGCAAGTTCAGCATGGTCGGGTATTCAATGGGTGGGCTTGTAGTCCGCTACACAGCGGGATTGCTATACGCGAAGGGTTTCCTGGATTCCGTCGAATGTATGGTAGGTTTCCCTGGCCCTCTATCCATTTTGTCTGCTTGTCGCCCGTGCCGTCCCTTACTGATTGACTTACTAGAACTTTGCTACATTCGCAACACCACATCTAGGCGCGCGGGCGCCAGTCAAGGGTGCTTTCAGCCATGTATGGAATGCCATTGGTTCCCGCACAGTGTCCATGTCGGGCCGTCAGCTATTCACCATTGACGACTTCCGCGAGACCGGCAAGCCACTCCTTAGTGTGCTTGCCGATTCTGGATCAATCTTCATGTCAGGCTTGAGAAAGTTTAAGAACCGCACACTCTATGCCAACATCACCAACGACCGCACAGCCGTCTACTACACCACCAGCATCTCACGCACTGACCCATACCGCAATCTAGACGTTATCAAGCCGCACTTTGTTCCAGGCTATGGTCAAGTGGTTCTAGATGCCAGTAAGCCACTGACGCCACACGTACCCGAGCCAGTGGCTTTATCCGCCCGCATCTCAGCCTTCATACACTCTATACCGTTCTATGCTACTATCAGCTTACTACTCCCCATCGGCGTGGTCATATTTCTTATCAGCTCCATATTCAGTACCTGCCGCAGTTCGCGTCGTATACGCATGCATGACCTGGGCCAGGGTGGAGTTGCCATTGAAAAGTACCGCCCCCCGTTGTGGGTGCAGGGAATTCGCCAGGAGGTAGCACATGCGTACGAGGCGCTAGGTTCGGTGCAAAGCGAACAATTCCTGGATACTAATGCCAGTGGCGGTGATGGTTACGAGGAGGTTTTGGACTCAGATGACGCGCGTATTATGACACGCGAGCGACGAATGTCAATCCCCGCTCAGCCAACGTTAGCACTCACACCAGCGCAATTTTCGATGATTGATTCGCTAGATGCAGTGGGCTGGCGTAAGTTCCCAGTGTGGATTCACAACGATCAGCACACGCATGCGGCGATTATCGTGCGCTTTGAAAAAGAGACGTTTAATGAAGGCAAGCTGGTTCTGCAACATTTTGTACAAGAAGAATTTGAAATATAGCCGATACGTATCAATAGAGGCGGAATTTCCATATGCGCAAAGGAGTCCTGTTTTATAGTTGTGAGTGAGTAAAGCATAATAAATAGGCACAAGATACATCGTCGTATATGCAGATAGCGGCCCATTTCTTCCATGTTCATGCGCGCACACTGGCCAAATAACCAAGCATTTATATGTCATCATGTTCGCCATGCTAAGATGCAAGTGGTACCTTCACCTTGTTACCGAAATTCGGCATGCAAATATATCGACTCGTCTTGCTTTCCTTTCTTCTTCCAGTCCTCCGCAAACAAGACCGTTATCTGCTTTATCGCACAACGGAGCAGCCCTCGGCTGGCTCTAGGATCTTCCACTGGCAAGTTATAGGCTTAGGGTTCTTGGCCTTGAGGATGCTAATGATCTTCTCGGCGATGGTCTCGAAGTTGTCGGTGGCCAGAGCCAAGATAGTAGGTCCGGCGCCCGATAGGCATACGCCCAGGAAGCCGGGTTGAGTTGCAGGTGACATGCTCTGTACGATGTCGCCGAGACCAGGGATTAGGTTCTGGCGATACGGCTGATGAATCTTGTCCTGCATAGCCAGGTGGATAAGCTCTGGGTTGGGAGGCGACTGGCCAAGAGCGACAGGCAGCAGGGCTATCCGCTGCAAGTTGAAAGTCTATAAATGAAGCAAAGTTTGTAAGCAAAATGAACAGCAAAATGACGGGGGAGGCAAGACCTATGCTTGAACTCAAATATATGAACTCACCACATCGGGGCGACTGTAGTGTGGAGGCAGTACAGCGCGGGCATCGTGAGTAGCCACGACAAAGTCAGGGATGATGGCAATGGCCTTGATGGCGGGGGCCCAGGGAAACTTGATGTAATGGCCAATGTTGTGAGGAGGGATCGGTGGCGTCTTTCTAGTGTTAACACCACCAGCAGGTTCAGGAAGAACCTCGCTCAGAGGAACCTCGACACGCTGGGCATCCTCGGGGTTAAGAGGCATCAAGTAGGTTCCGACAAAGCCACCGAACAGGGCAGCGCCGACGTTGTCAGGATGGCGCTCTAGAGACAGAAAGCATTAGCATGGAGGATTAAATAGCACAATAACGACAAAGATGCTCAGACGGAAGATCCAATGCCAGAAGGGAAGGGCGCGGGGACTTGGAACTTGATGTGTTAGGGTTTTATATTGAGGGGAATTACCAATCATTAAGCAAAAGTCGAATAGTCTGTTTTTGTCCAGGTCCAGCTTTCCGGCCTCTTTGCCCAGCATGACACCGGCAACAACAGCAGCTCCAGAGCTACCCAAGCCGCGGCCGAGAGGAATGGGGTTTTTGATGTGCACATGAGTGCCAGCCGGGAATTCCCACTGGTTGTGGCAGCGCAGAACATAGAGGGCACAACGGGTAATAAGATTATCAGCAGGGTTCAACGGAATAGTCTCGCCACCATCGGAGCCAGCGCCCTCATATGTTATGCGGCAGTTGAGTGGGTAGTCGGCGGGCGACTGCTGCTGAGCAGCGGGATCGATGGTTACGATCACCTCAAGATAAATAGATAGACCGAGGCCAATGACGTCGAAGCCGGGGCCGATATTGGCCGAGGAACAAGGAGCACGGATGGTGAAGGACTCGGCCATGTTGGATGGACTGGATATGTTGCCGTATATCTGTTAAAGAGTTGGTTGCCTACGTAAAAGCTCAACGGATATGAGGGGAAAGAGAAGGAAAATTAAATAGAGACAATATTCCTTGTTTGTCACGATGAATAGCCCTCTGCCTTGTTGAGTACCTTACTAGTTTACTGGGATGGCATTTAAGGATAAGGGTTGACCTGATAGTGGGGTACAGCTCTCCGAAAATAGGCTATTGAGCGAAGTTTTCTGTTGCTATGACTAAGACTTTTTGTCGTTTCTTTCACACCTTGAATATTGGGTATGATATAGACGTCATATTTACATAGAGATAGAGGGTAGAGGAGAACAGGAGCAAAAAGCAAGATGACAGGCCAGGCACAGTGAAGTACGATGATTGTGAAAGTGAAAATTATTCTTAGGGTTATCAAGCGGTTTATCGATAAGAAAAATCCCTGTGCACAAAATGATTTCATTCGTCTTATCGATCGTACGAAAAGAGAAGCCCCTGATCAGCTGCCTCATTTTTTAATCAAGGAACAAGTAACTTGACTAACTAGATTTAGTTTCTCTTCAAACGTCGTCATACAGCAAGCAGCCACGACTCCTGCGGCTTAGCTAGAGGATGACCCGATGGATACGAAGAATATATCAAGGGTTAGTATAAGGGTTAGTGTATATTTTTAGTAGCATGGGCGTAAGGCAGACAGATGAGATAAAACGGGACAAGACGACGGTGCAATGATGGCGTCATCCAGGAGAAGAGCGGATGTAAGAGAATAGAAATGTGATGGAAATTCGCAGTGAGCCGCTTCTTTGCCTGCCCTCTGTGTTCAACATCAGTAGTGGACTCAAGCAAACAAAACAAAACAAAACAAAACACGACAACAAGCGGAGCTGCAGCCAAAGCTGGCTACAGCTGGAACTTGGTTAGCTATCCATCTTCAGCTATACCTAAACAGGGCTCACGACACTACAGGTACACAAAGCCCCGGATGAGGCAAAGGGACAAGAGAAGATAGACAGACATTCCCCGAATGGAACCAAGGAACCAAGGAATTAGACTTCGATTCGCAAGGAGAGGAGAACAAGCTATAATAGGCCTACCCACCCACCCTACAAACTCACTTACCCCATGCACAGCCCATGCCATGCATGTCCGTATCTGAAACAAAAGGGCAAGAAATCACATGGCGTGAATGAGGGCTTGACAGATATAGGGAGGGAGACAATGGTGGGGAGACGGAGTGATGGAGGGCTCTGTTGCTGTTGAAACAACATTTTAGAAGGAGAAGTGTTGTATGCTGTGTATACAAGGGTGCACGGAGGTTGAAGATGTGTGGTGTAGTAACTAATAACATGGTTGCATTCACAATATGGTAGCAGGTGTAGGGTCCGTCTTGCCAGCAAGGGCTGATCACCCATTTAGAGTCTCCTTACCCATCTCTGTTTGACCTGGAACGTGAAACACGTGAGAAAACAGAGGAAAAAGAAGGAGAAAATGAAAACGCCCAGACAAAGAAAAATTGATCCTGGTATAGCCAGGGAAACCAAGAGAGGCGAGAGAAGGTTAACCGGGCTGGGCAAAGAGGAGGACTGCTTCAGCCTAGGGGGTTTAGCGCTTGCTTAGTGCGTAATAGCGTCTGTAGGGCATACGTCGCGCAGGCTTATAGGGGCTAAGCCATGTTTTAGCTTAACAAAGAGCACAGTTGAAAGGGTTTTTAAGGGTAATAGGGTGTTGTAGTTTTGTAACTATAGGGGTTCAGCATCCTGTAGCCTGTGACTTGCAGAGGATAGGCACAGAGGACAGGCGCAGAGGACAGGCGCAGAGGACAGGCGCAGAGGACAGGCATTCGTACCACGGTTCTTCTTTGGCTGGTCTTCCTCTATTCCTCTGTTCCTCACCCCCATCCTTGCCTCATTTTCTCTCTCGGCTGCCCTATTCTGTAAGTTGTCTTTCATCTTGGTCTGTCATTCCAAACCTTTTTTTCTTTCCTCTTCCTTTTCCTCGTCTATCTGTCTGTCTCTGCCCATATATCTCTTTGTTCAGCCTGTACAGCAAGGCAGAGACAACGCGAAGACAGCGCTGGGCGCAATTTCTTTTTCTTTTTTCTTCTGTTTCTTCTATCTCTCTTCTTCTCTCTCCTTTTTCATCTCTATCTGCTTCTTCTTTGACTGCCTCTCTTGGTCCTCCATATCTCCTGTGCCAAATCCCTCTGGCTCTCTACAGCCAAGCTTTGAACCATGGCTTACAACCGTCTCAGTGAGTAGCCTATTTTCTTGACTTGTTTCTGCAGATATCCGTACTGCTTTGCCCTTTGCTTTGCTTTGTCCTGATATGCCTTGCCCTGTCTGTTCCTGTTGTATCTCCATCTTCCGACTCCCATCTCCGCTGCTGTACTATTCCTCTAGCCTACATTCCCTCCTTCTCTCTCGTTTCCTTTTTCAAGTGAAGCTTAATTTACGTCAAGCCTCAAACACGCCCCCCCCTCTTCCTGGTGATGCCCGACATTATACTACATGGCTCCAGCTTAATATAGAGAAAACTACACACAAAAAGGCCCCCGGAACAGGGCCAATGCATTACTACACATCATGTACTGGTACATGGTCGATATAGATCTACGCGCTGCTATCAGAAGGACAAGGAAACAGGAAGAGAATGAATATCCTTTTTCTTCGTAGGCTAAACAGCCGCCCGTCTTTTTACTCTCTTTATACTAGTACACATCATTCCCCCTTCATTTCCCTTCCATTCGCCTTGTCGTCTTGTCTTTCTTTCGTCATCATAATCTTCCGTCTCTGTCCTTGTCCTTGTCCTCATCCTCATCCCCGTCGCTCACTCTTAACTTGTTTCTACTAGCCTCTTTGCTTGCTGCTATAGCCTATCCCTCGTCTACTACCCTTCCCATTCCAATCTGTTCTTATATCCTTCTTGGCTAGTGCTGCACGCCGTCTGTTCATGGCCTTCGTATCTGGCGTCTGGTCTTGTCCTTGAGATGTTGCTATTTTGCTATTGACATTCGACTTGTTTGACTCGACTCTATTTGCTGTTATTTTTTTCTCTTTCGTTTCGTCTCTATCACATTCCCATTTACTCCTCTCTCATACACACACCGAGTCTCTCTTTATATCAGGGTTTTCTTTTGCTTGCTATAAATCGCAGCTGCCTCTTGTGTCGTCTTGTTGCCATTCCCATCCTTCTCCTCATCCAGAACACGTTGCTTTTAGTTTCTTTATCTCAACCTTCTTTTCACACCCAAAAGCATTAACCTATTCTTCGCGTTTCGCTCTGCTCACCTTCCCCATCAGACGACAATCTCTATTCAGAGCCAATGGATAGTCGCAGCCCCCATCCGCGACAAACGCCTTCGCCTGGCCACCCCCATCAGCAGGGCTACCAGCTTGAGGAACACCCCTACGGCCAACAACACGACCCTTATGGAAATAATGATATCTATGCACAACAACATCACGACCCTTATGCACAGCAGGAGCCGGTCCATATGCCCATGGGACACTATGGCTCGGGCGAATCTGTGCAAATGAACACGCCTGTAAGTTCAATTGTCTTGGCTGTACCACATCATAGCTCCTATTTCATAGCTTATATGGCCTGGAGTAAACAAAAATGTACTGACAAGCTTCTTTCTTTCGTTCCCCTACAGCGTCCCATCGATCCCTTCGAGGACCAAGGTCAACACCCCGACTACTCAATTAACCCTGAACAACACCATGACGCCTACTACAACCAGCCCTATGACTCCGCGCCAGCGGATCCCTACAACCAGTATGACGATCACCAACCCATGCTCAATGACGAACAACGTACAAACTACCAGGACATGCCTGCGCCAACTGCTACACCCGCGCCTAGTATGGGCGCCGGTGGTGGTGGTGGTGGTCTCAAGCGCTGGAAAACTGTCAAACAGGTCCTGCTTTACCGCGGTAACCTCGTTCTCGATTGCCCTGTGCCGCCCAAACTGTTGCGCCAACTACCTCATGGTGAGCGCGACGAGTTCACTCACATGAGATACTCGGCTGCCACTTGCGACCCGTCTGAATTTTATGATGACAACTTCACACTACGTCAAAAGCTCTTTACTAAGCCGCGCCATACCGAGTTATTCATTGTTGTCACTATGTACAATGAAGACGAAATTCTCTTTGCTCGTACAATGATTGGCGTGTTCAAGAACGTTGAGTACATGTGTACACGCAAAACCAGCAAGACCTGGGGTCCCGATGCCTGGAAGAAAATTGTTGTGTGTGTGGTTAGCGACGGGCGTGGTAAAATCAACCCCCGAACTCGTGCCGTACTTGCAGGTCTTGGTGTCTACCAGGAGGGCATTGCAAAGCAGACTGTCAACAACAAGGATGTTACTGCCCATATCTACGAATACACCACTCAGGTTGGAATACAGATCAAAAATGACGTCGTACAACTGGTCCCCAAGCAACAGCCCGTTCAGATATTGTTCTGTTTGAAGGAAAAGAACCAGAAGAAGATCAATTCTCATAGATGGTTCTTCCAAGCCTTTGGCCGTGTGCTGGAGCCCAACATTTGCGTGCTTCTTGATGCTGGTACCAGACCTGGTGGCCGGTCCATCTACGATCTATGGAAGGCCTTCGATTTGGAGCCCATGTGTGCCGGAGCCTGCGGCGAAATCAAAGCTATGTTGGGAAAGGGCGGCCGCAAGTTGCTCAACCCCCTAGTAGCCACTCAAAACTTCGAATACAAAATGTCCAACATTCTCGACAAACCACTTGAATCGGCGTTTGGATTCATTTCCGTGCTGCCAGGTGCCTTTTCTGCCTACCGCTACGTGGCACTGCAAAACGATAAGAACGGTCATGGTCCCTTGGAAAAGTACTTTGACGGTGAAAAGCTTCATGGCGCAGGCGCGGGTATCTTTACAGCCAACATGTACCTCGCCGAGGATCGTATCCTATGCTTTGAACTAGTGACGAAACGCAACTGTCATTGGATCCTCCAGTACGTCAAATCCGCTACTGGCGAAACAGACGTGCCAGAGACGATTCAGGAATTGGTTTTACAGCGTCGCCGCTGGCTGAATGGTTCCTTCTTCGCTGCCATATATTCAATTGCCCACTTTTATGACTTCTTCCGTTCCGACCACTCGTTTTTGCGTAAATTCATGTTCTTCGTGGAGTTCGTGTTCAACACTATCAACATGATATTTTCATGGTTCGCCCTTGGGAACTTCTTTCTGGTCTTCAAGATTTTGACGACATCGCTAGAGGCAGACAACCTGCTGGGCGATGTGGGCCAATACTTGGGTATTGTGTTTTTGTGGCTCTATGGTATCTCGCTGATGACATGTTTTGTGCTAGCCATGGGCAACCGGCCGGCTGGTTCGGGCATGTTTTACGGAGTTATGGTCTATTTCTGGGCTATTATCATGATTTATCTCATGTTTGCCGCGATTTACATTTCGGTACAGGCAATCCTGACAGATGTCCGTGATTCTAATGGCTTCAGCCCACAGGACCTGATCAAGAACCCGGTGTTCTACAATCTGATCATCTCAGTCATGTCGACTTGGGGTTTGTGGTGGTTGGCATCGATCCTCATGTTTGATCCGTGGCACATGATTACGTCGTTTGCGCAGTATATGCTTCTGACGCCGACGTACACCAATGTGCTGAACGTGTATGCATTTTGCAACACTCACGATGTATCGTGGGGTACCAAGGGCGACGACAAACCAGACCAGCTACCGTCGGTGAGCACCAAGGATGGTCAGGGTAAGACGGACCTACCTGACGAGGGCGATCTAAACGCACAGTACGAGCGCGAGTTAGGGGTGTTTGGCACCAAGTATGTGGAACAGAAGACGACCCCGACTGCGGCGCAGCTTGATGAAAAGCAAATGGACTACTACCGCGCAGTGCGTTCTATTACAGTCATGTGTTGGATGATTATGAACTTTGCGCTGGTAGCACTAGTACTATCAACAGCTGGTCTTGAAAAGATCAACCCCGATCCATCGTCGACGCAGGCTGATCAAGACGAGAAGGAAAACCAGCGCACAAACTTGTACATGAGTATCATCCTATGGAGTGTAGCGGGTTTGTCAGCATTCAAGTTTATCGGCGCCATGTGGTTTTTGATTGTGCGGATGTTCCGTGGAGTATAAGTGGGAGAATAAATAGGAAGAAGAAAAAACCCAGTGCTTAGTTTTCCTATCTTGTTGGCCTGTTAATTCTATCCCGATTGAATCTGTATCATCTCGTTCGCTTTGTGTGTATGTTAATGGGGCTACCAATAGTCTGTCCTAGTAATGAATGATGACATGTCAGGCGGCCAGAGGATGCTGTTAGGGTTCTGTCTAAATATGGGTTATAACGTAATACGGTAAAGCAATCTTTTAGGGCTTTGTGCATATCAATACGAATAAGGCAGGTATGTAAAGTTTTAGCGAAGAAGTTATGGATCATGCTTCTGTAGGCCTTTAATTAATAGGGTTAGGACTTTTGGCGCCATGACAGGACAAGACAAAACGAGTCTATTCGGTCTCGTGGTTGTTTTTTTTATTTGTATTTTTTTCAAAATTCAGTTTCGTTTTCAGTGCTGCGCGTATTTCTTTTTTTTCTTCGGCGCCAACTAATTCAAAGAAGAAATAGGAACACGAACAACTTCGAAAAGCCAAATTTTCGTTCTTCCTTTCCCTTCCCCCCTATTTTCTTTCTGACACGAATTTCCGTTCAAGAGTCAGATTTCATCGCGTACGCGTTTGTCGGCAGAGGAGCATTTTTATCTCTCTCTTCCCCTATCATTTCTTTTCATCGTCCATCCCGTCCCAAAGAACTGGGCTGAATCTTTCTTCTCCCGTGTCATTCATTTATTATTTGAACTATCGCAACAAAACCTGCTTCTTTCTACCGACGACGAATATCGATATCGATATCGACGGCGATACAAGGCTCATCATCGCGAGTGCACTGGGCTTGGCTCTAGGACAGATCAGCGTCTTCCTCTGGGCTCGGATCAGTCGCAAGGCTGGCGCGAAATAAAACTTATTTTCAACGCAGCCGCCAGATCAAATAGGCAACAGGATACACTTCTACAAGGCTTGTCTTGTCCTATTCTAAATGAGAACGTCAGATGATGATAGAAACAACTCCGACACCGTAAAAAGGTATACCGATACTTTTTTTCCTCCTAGCTTCAGTTCCAACTTAAGCTTCAGATTACATTCACACGCTACCTGAATCAGCCCAAGGGTATGTATACATCGATGAATCTTCCACTTGCTCCCTCCCTTCCAACCAGACACCAAACACAGCTTCTCTCAATGTCAAAGCGAGAGGAAACCAACCTTGATAAAACTAGCAGCGCTATCGTATCTGTTCGTTGCCTAATTGTGATGTCCCCTTTTCCGCCCTCCCCGTTTTCCTTTCTAACCATCGGGCCTGTGTATTGCACTGGGTGACGACCACCACATGAACGGGAACAAGAAATGATTTTGTCTTTCTCTCCTATCCTTCCTTTGAGTCTTGCCCGGCGATCAGAAATGCCAGGTAAAGATGGCTCTATTCTTCCCCATTTGTCTTTAATTTTTTTTTTACAAAAAGGCCACAACAAAGCGCTGCAGATAACTACTCGCTGTATCAAGACAGTTACATTTGTATGCGACAAAAACACAAAAGGACAAGTTGATAGTCAGGTGGAAAAAAAACCACGAACGCAAGAAAAAAGGCAAAACCAAGGAACAGCTATGCTTCTTTCACGGCCGATTTAAATGGCCGCTTTGGAGACGAGGGAGGGGGTTTGGCTGAGTTGGAGGTGGGGTGAGGGACAAGAAAATGTCAGAGATGGGACAAACAGTGACAGACAGCTTTTACTGTTTGCTTATTCTTCGTCTACTCTGTCTATCTCTTTCTTTGTCCCTCTGCCTTTTTCTTCCCGCTACTGTTATTCCCTCTTTGCCGGCTCTCTGCAGCAGCAACCGCTAAATCTTCAAGCTAAAGCTTGCATTGCATGCTGATGGTGCTGCTGCAGCAGCTCAGCTTAGCCTGGCCTTTTGATTTTCTGGCTCTTTTTTTCCCATCCCCTGTAACCTGTCTGTTACGGTGCTTAACCCAGGCATGGACAACAAGAACGCCCATAAATTCTTTTATCTTTGTCGTTTGTCCACTGCCACACAGGATAACCTTGGTACCTGATGCCCTAAGGAAGCGCATAAGCAACGCCTAAACAACACTAGAGCTACTGAAGCGCAGGGGGAAATTACAGTCCATAAGGCACTACTAACATTGCACCACACTATACACTACACTTGCACCAACCTCACATCGCTGTAACTTCCAAGTATTTTGACGCTGATTTTTATTTCAATTTTTTTACTCGCTTTGCTACAGTTTCTCGTTTTTTCCCTTCGCATTTCTACTGCGGCCTCTTTTATAAAAAAAAAAGGTGAGAGTCGGCAGAGCTCCAAGCTCCATACCATAGTACTGGTGCTTTTGTCTCCTTTCTTTTTTATTATTATAAATTTCCGCTTTTTCAGGCCTATCTAACACCTAGTCTCCACTCTTAGAAGTACCTCTCAATACTAAACCCGGTGTCTAGGTACGCGCTGTTCCGCTTTTTTCTCTTATTTCTTTTTTCCCCTTCACAATGCATTGTCTTGTCTTTTGGCTGCTATGCAGCTCAAATGCATGGTCCCACTTTTATACACAACTAACAAATCAGTTCAAGTTAATATTTTGTAGCACGCACGCGCCTTTCGCGATTCTTCATTTAACGGCCGGTCGCCGAACAGAACGACTCGCTGTGGAGGCTGCATTGGTCCTCTTCATTTTGAGCTATTTGCTTAAGGGCATTTGTATCGTCGCTGCTTGTTGTTTGTGCGCAAGAACCTGACAACCTGTGTCCATACTCGGCCGTGGTAATCCTCCACTTCGTACAGCATTTACATACTATCCATGATGCAGTGGGATAACAACACCGATCATCAGTCCGGCGCTACTGGCGAGGACTGGTTTAACCCTCTCGAGTCCGATTTAAATACGTGGAGTAACAACTCATTGAATTATGGTCTTGATGATGCTGCCAACACAGACCCATCCAGTTTCTTTGACACCGAGGACATGGCCGCGGGCTTTACGGACATTTCTACGTACACCAACAATCAGGATGTACTGACTCAGACATTTGATCCGTCCTTTTTTGGCCAGGACCCTAAGACTGGCCTGCCCAGCGCATTGAGTAATGTAGCAGACCTGCACCAGGAAAGCTTTGCCACCCCTCAGCAATCTCGACAACCACAAGCCCCTTCACCCCACTCACAGCCGCAGTTTGGATTTGGTGCTCGAATCAATCAGGCCTTTCATCAAGACATGCAAGCGTTTGCTGGCTCTAATGGCCCTGCCTCTGTGGCTCCTCCGGCCGCCTCTGCTTCTGCCTCCGCCATGTCATCATCCTCCACTGCGCCCGCTTCTATAGTTTCACAGCCCCGAGCTCGACAGCCTGCTTCCACGACCCCCGTGCAGCATCAAGTCATGCAGCAAAAACCGCAACAGTCCTCGCAACAGCAACCTACTCACCCACATGGCTCATTTGAAGGCGCATTCTCGAACGGCATGACATATTCACAGTCTGTGCCTGCCCAACAGCAGGACTATTCTAATGGTGGCTTCCCTGTATCGTCTGGTGCAGTCTCTGTGCCGCCGGCCGTCTCGGTTGGTGCGCAGAGAAACAGGGCTTTTGGCGCACCGTCGCAGCAGACTGGCTTCAATTCGATGGTCACTGAACAGCAGATGCAGCATATGATGCAGGCGCAGAATAATACTGGATATCACATGATGCAGCAACCAAAGAACTCGCCACAGATTCAGACGCAAAATGCAACTCAGGCCCAGTTTCAAGCGCAAGCCCAGTATCAACAGGCACAGGAAGCCCAATACCAGGCCCGGCTACAGGCGCAGAAGCAAGCGCAAATACAGTGCACACAGACTGCGATGCAGCAACAGCAGCTTGCTGGTGTCCAACCTGTGTCTCAACCTGGCTTGCAATACATGCCTCCTTCTGTTCAGGGCGGTGCTACTCCTGGGTCACAGCCCCAGTCACAACTAGGCACACCGACGATGCAGCAGCAACATCGTATACCTTCCCCACAGAATCAACAGCAACAGGCCCAGCATGCCCAACAGCAGGCTCAACAGAAGGTGGTGCACCAGTCTTCTGTGCCTAACCCTGCACAAACTCAAGCACAGGCGCAAGCTCGGTTTCAATTTCAGCAGCAACAACAACAACAGATGTATTTACAACAACAACACCAGAAATCACAACAACAACATCAACAATCACAGCCATCTTCACAACAAAAACAACAGCAACAGCAACTACCCCCCCAGCAACAACATCTCTCCCATATACCAAATCAACCTGGCCAAGCCCATCAACAGCCTGCTCGCCCTCCAGTCACAACTGGCCCCTTGCATATCGCCAAGTCTGCGGTCGGCCAGGTTGCTAACACTCGCTCGATAACTCCACAAGGCCTTAAGCGGTCTGCCGATGACTCGGCTGCTGGGTCTCCTGTACAGCCCGAGTCGGTTAGCAATACTGAGCCGGCCAAGAAGCGGACTAAACGAGCCATCAAAAAGGAAGAGGCTACTGTTGGTGCCGTCACAGCGGCGCAAGCAGCATCAGTGACGAACGGTCAAACAGGCTCGTCATTAGTAGGCTTATCCTTGTCGGAATCAGCTGTTGTTGGGTCTCAGGCAAATAGTATCGGCTCTGCCATGGCTGTGGCAGCCGCACCCGTTTCTCGTGTAATATCGTCAGATCCCCCAACACCTGTCTCCACCACGACTAATCTGTTGGCTGTGCCGAGACTCTCCAAGACGGAGATGGATCAGCTTACTCATCACATGAAGAAAAGTCGGGCGTCGAAACTTCGACCGAGCCCGATTGCTGGCGCTGACTTTATGGCATCCACCGGCACTATCAAACTTTCTAGTACGTCAAGTGTTTTCGTTTGTTGCTGTACTGAGTATTACTCTGTATTCCTAACTTGTCACTAACTACCATGTGTTTATTATAGATCCCAAAAGCTTTGACAAACTAAACCCCATGATTGCCATGCCTTCTCAGTCCGGTAGACCTATTATTAAAGAACTGGGGCTGCTTGCTTGTGAGATCCAGGGTCGCTTCTCCTCCAAATTTCAGCCGTCCACAGATGCATGTGGAATTGATGAGCGGAGGATGGAGAGCAGTGCCTTGCTAGACATATACGATCAAAGCATGGCCGCTCTCGGCAAGCGACGACCTAAGTACACTGAATACCCTCGTAAGTTAAATAGATTGGATGGTGGTGAAAAGATCCGCAATGAGCATTTACAGGCCATAACGCGACTCTTTTAGTAGAAATGGTAATGGTGTAGGCTTGTGAGGACACTTTCTGACTAGATATATAGATGCATTCAAGGAGCAGCTTCGGGCTGACGAAACAGTCAAGTCCAAAGCTGACCGCCATGCTCGTAAGCTGACCAGTGAAGAAAAAGGCGCGCCGATTCGTGCCGACGCACGGCCATCTGACGAAATCGAGGCAGCTGTGTGGGATTTGGTTGATTTGGTACACATTAAGGCCGATGCTGTTCGAACGACTGCGCTTCTCGGCAAGGCAGTGCAGCAAACAGGCGACTTTATTGCTGATGTTCGTGTCGAATTAAGCAAGTCACGTACGGCGCTCGACAATGCCACGAAAGAGAAGAAGCCCGAGTCAACTCTGGCATCCTTGCGACAGACTCTGGAAGTCAAAAAGACGAAAATGCTACGTGTCTTGGAGACAGCCAACACAGCCGGTGATGAAGTTGTGCTAGAGAGTCTTGGAGGTCATGCAAAGTTTGTTATTAGCATGATTAACACGTTGATCTTTTGTGTTAAGGCCGGCGACTATACCGACAAGTTGCTCAAGACAGCATTGGACACGATGCTTAAGCTCAAGTTCGCTGCGTCTGCGGCTAATGCTTTGGCTAACTTTGAGCCTGTTCGTAAGCGGTTGAACGACAATGGTGATGGGCAGTTGCGTGCCACTGTCAAGCAAATTGCTGATAAGATTGCTGATCTTGACGCGACTGCAAGAAAGTCTAAAGAGGCTACCACCTTGACTAATACTCCAGCCGCTGTATCAACATCTTCTACTGTGGCCAAGAAGGCTGTCGATGATAAGACTGGGCCTGCCTCGGCAACTGCAGCTGGCCCTAAAGCTCGTGCTAGCAGTGCTCTACTTCCTGGCAAGTCCCGGGCGGCCGTGAAGCCAGTAGCAAAGGTAGAGATCTCTGGCAAGTCTGACCCTGCCAAGGCACTAGAAGAGAAGAAGGTGACGTCGACGCAACTGAAGAAGCCCCTTAGCAGACCCGACACAGTCCGGTCTGATGTAGCTAAGACAGCTGTCTTAAGTTCTAAGCCGGCTACTTCATCTACGGCCAGCTCTGGTGGTGGGTTTGCGTCATTAATGCAGTCTATTAATGCATCTAAGGCTAAGTCGCCGCCTAAGGACAGCAACAAGGCCACTCCGGAACCATCAGAAACGCCCGAAGCACGGGAAAAGCGATTGCGCAAGGAAGCCCGACGGAAACTACGCGTCCGATGGCGCAGCGACCACGAGCTTGTCCAGGTGCGAGAATTTAAGAAAGAAGACACCGACGACGATGGTGAGCAGAGCGCCAACTTGACAAAAGACGCTGGAGACGACAAATCCGAAGGCATGGCGCTTCGACAGCGTCCTATCGTTGACGAAGATGACGAGGATGACCTACCTTATGTGCCATGGATGGAGCCAACAGCTATCGAACTTGAATCAGTTATAGACGCGCGTTTCCGAGCAAAGACTTATGAGACCCGTGGAGGCAAACTGCCTGTCGAGTCAGATGAGCGTGCTTTCCTGTCCGATCGCGAATCACGAGTGCTGATGGCATTTTACTCGGATGTTTTGGACATTCCACCAACGCCTAAAAGTCCACCGCCAGAGCCGGCAGCCGAAGGCTTTGAGCCACGCATCGCGCATCTACCGCGTGAAGACAAGTACGACGAGATGCAGCGCCGTCTGCGTGAGACGCGTGAGCTGGGGCTCAAGGGTGCCTTGTACAATGCTCTGCGTCGCGTGGAAGTCGAGGAGGAAAGGCTTCGTGCAGCCGGTGTGGTTGTGAGCAATAACATTGGAATTCCGCCGTCAGATATGGTGATGATCCACGGAAACGTCCGACCAGTATACTTGAACTCAGTCGGGTTTTTGGCCGATGATACGCCGGCTAAGTTAGTTGCACTCTTGTCTGCGAACTTGGCCGTGCTGAATAAGCCGCTTAGCCCGACACCGCACACAAAACGCCGTGCTGACCATGGGGACCCGGCAGTGCAAGCAGCAGCTGATATTCTCGAGGACTTGGCGGTGATTTATGCTGGAAAGCCCGAGGCGGACGAACCGCCACAGTGGATCGCTCAGGATGAGACGAGAGCACAGGAGTGGCGGGATGGTTATGCTCGTGATGCTGGGCTGCGTACTAAGCGGGTGATGGTAGAGAAGATGCAGGTTGACCCTCCAGCTCAGGCTGTGGCTGCGGCTGTGACTCAGATCCATAATATGCCTCAAATTCCGGGCATGCCCAACGTCGACTCAAATAACCTTGCAGAGATGTACAACTTTTTCCTTCAGGCCCAGGCCCAAGGCCAAGGCGCATCCCATACACAGCAGCAGCAGTTCCCCGCGGCCACAGCTACACAAGACCAGCTCATGGCCGCAATGTCGATGCTTGGCCAATTCAGCGCATCCGGCGTATTGCCCTCTGGGCATGCTAGTAGCTCAGCGAGCTACCAGCCTAATATGGGTGTCTCGGAGCAGAGTGAGGACCCATACCAGGCTCGTATACGTATGACACAAGAGTCCGAGGCCGCTGTGGCCAATCAATCGAATAATAACGGTGGAGGTGACTGGGACGACGAATATGACCCCACGCGTGAAGATTGGGAGATGCGTGACGCCGACGCTGGATCAGGCGGAGTGGGGCGAGACCGCGGGTTCCGTGATAATGGCTCGGGAGCCGCTGGAGGCGGTGGTGCTGGGGCAGGTAACTTACCGACAGGGCCGGCTGCGTTGAAGCGGAAGAAGCCTGCGAAGGGCGCACTCCCTCCACATCGCCCGGCAAATAGGGCTTTGATTGGCACGAAGCCGTGTATGTTTTTTAAGCAGGGAATTTGTGCGCGGGGAGAGAAGTGTACGTTCCGTCACGACTTGTGAGGGGGCTAAGAGGGAAGACGAGGAGGAGGAGGAGGAGGAGGAGGGACGGGTGGAAGGAAATGCCTGTTCCTGTCCTGCATGGAGCTTGTCAGCTTCTGTGGATATTTCTTTACTAGACATTCTCTTTGTTTTGTTCCGTATTTTCTGGCAACATGTTTTGCTTTTCCATTATTATAGTTTTGTGTCTTAGATTTTATGTTAATCAAAATCAAAATAACTATCTTTTACTAAGCAGACGTCCACCGTTAGTTCCGTCTGCCAGCTTCGTCTGCCAGCTTCACCTCAGCACTTGAACGTTTCACTGCAGCCATGGTTCTTCCAGTAATTCGCGTGCCGTTTTGCGTTCCTCCGGATGCCACTTCAGGCCGGCTTCCATGAACGCCACAAAATCTGTTCGATCAACGCCATTCAGCATCGGCAACCGCTCTGTCAATGATTCCGTCTGAGAGCCACCTTCATCCAAGCCACCTCCCCACTGTTTTGCTGCTGCCATGCCCCCCGGCGGCGCACCAAGTACCTTGACCATTTGTGCCAACGCCACCTGTGGCCTAAAGTGCCCCATCGCATCATGTCCAGCAAAGAGGTGCTGGCCAGCGACCATCCGCCAAGCTACCAGCACGATGTTCCAGATATCGATTGGGAAGCCCCACGGAAGCCCGAGGTGCACTTCAGGCGCGCGGTAGGCGGTGGGCTGGACGGGGTGGGTGAGTGTGTGGCCTGTTGGAAGGACACAGGCAGAGCCAAAGTCAGACAGGCAAATTGTGTGTCGGGAAAAGGTAGAGGAGTAGGATGGGGGCAAGAATAGACTGCGCGATTGGAAGACTAGATGATCTGGCAAGCTGCCACTAAGACGCTTGCGAGGACTCGGCGCGTCAAACTCCCGTGTGACATATGCTGAAAATACGAGTTCCTCAGCACCGTGCGGAATTCCCAACATAATATTGTTGGCGCTGATGTCTACGGCGTGGCATTATTAGATGCTTTCTAACGGTTGCTAACACTAGAGAGAACTTGCCTGTATGTACTATCCGCGCTTTTTCGTGTAAGTTTATCAGTCCTGAGATGACACTCCGAATCGCATGCTTGATTTCATGCAAAGTGAGCCCTCCAAACAACTCGCTCTGTGGGGTGCGGCCGGTACTTTTAAGACGAGCTGTTTTGGCACGCCAGCTCTCCAGCATTGGCTGCTGCACTAATACTCTATGCACTCTAGCGTCAGCGCCAGCGCCAGAGCCAGCGCCAGCGCCAGAACTGCCCTGAGATCTACTGAGTGTAAAGGTGTCAACAGCCCCGCGTAAATGAGCCTGTACCGGGTCGGCCAGGCCTGCTGCACGTAAAAGCTCAAGGGCGACAAGCTCTGCTGACGCTGCAGGTGCTTCATCTCTTTTCTCATTGCTAGCCGGCTGGCTAGCACGTAGTGTAAAGACCTTTAGAACGACGTGCTCCCCACTGCATAAATCGCGTGCGAGCCATACGGTGCTTGTCCGTCCGAAGCCCAGCTTGCCGAGAACCTGATAGCGGCCGTCCTGGTAGACATCGCCGATGCATACGGGGAAATACGTGGCTGCTACTATCTTGGGGCCACCAAAGAATTCCTCTTCGAGTGGAACATCAGACCCATCGAGGAAGGATACACGCTTGGTTGGATGGAAGAAGAGAGGGACAGGGCGGGGAGGAACGGATTTGCGAGAGAGAAAATTATGGAGAGAGATGAGGGGGCGGGACAAAGATATTGAGCGGCGCAAGGGCTTACGTGGGATACGGGGATTCATAAAAGAATACATTTCGGCGGCTAATGTGCGGACATATTCATACGTTGTCGATCTCGTTGGATCGTTGAAACATGAATTGTCAATATAAACATCTCCATTTCCATCTTCCCGCCTCGAGGCAGATCAAGTCACGTGACCATATCTGACCTATTACTTGACCATGATCAGACTACCTCTACGACTTCCCACACCAGCCCTTGGATTTTGACTTCTGTGCCCAGTTGATGCTCGTCTGAATTTAAATCTTCATCCGTGGCCCAGCTCGCTGGAAATGCTGTACTTGTACTGCGTGAGTCCCATACCCAGCCCGTCGTGCCCTCGCCCGACTCCCGCACAAACCGGCCTGCGACCACTTCGCCATCAGGCTCGCATTGTAGCACACCCTGGAAGTAGTCTCCGATTCTGAGTGCATCACCGCGTGCCTGTTGGCCAGGCTTGACCTGCAACCGAAGCACTTTCTGGGGCGCTGCCGTACTCTGCGGGGCAGCTTGCCAGATCTCCTTGTACAGCTCCGAAATGCCTGTGGTGGGGTTCAACATCACACCCCACTCAATGTGCTCGCCGGTCGGAAGCTCAACGCTATCGCCAGCATCCTCAGCAGGCCCGGACCCGGGTAGCGCGCGGCTATCAATTGCATGCACGAAGCGTGTATGGGTGACGTGTGGCATGGCAATGGCGAAGGGAGAGGAGGGGTCGGCGTTGGCGTAGTCACTATTAAACGCCGTACCGGAGAAGACCCAGTACGATGGGTTGTCTCTGAGGGATGACCCATGAATAGCCTTTGGCTTTGGGTAGCGTAGATCAACAAACTTGCCAGAAGGTGCTGTCAACACAAGAGTGTCAGTGTCCTCGGCGGCGGGGGCAGCACCCTAGAATGACGTCAATAGCTACTCGACCAAAGAGAGGAAAGAAAACTAAGGCTTACCCAGGCAATGCCACGACGTACAGAAGCTGTAGCGCTGCCTCCAGATGTTTCCTTTCTTTTATGGGTGGCCATTTCTGCGCGGTTTGTGGGCGATACTGTCCGGTAGGGAGGCAAAGGGGAGGCTTGGGAAGAGCTTGCGGAGCTAAGGTGAGTAATATGTTAACCCTCCTTTAGGGTTGTAGTTGGTTGGTTGCTTGTCTTGATACACTACGCAGCTTTTCTACTTTTCCTGAACTCTTAAGCCTAATACATACCTAACGATTAGGACTCATCGGCTACGTATAGCCTAGTGAAAACCCGTACTGGAGCCTCCTCCCTTTTGCCTGCTAGTTTGACCTGTTTTACGTGGAGATACCCGCCCTTCTTCATTTCCAAAATGACGCCTCCCTTTTCCGTGCGCCAGACTGGCTTGACGATAGCGGCACTGCCAGTTCCGCTTTCTGATGCAAAGGAAAGTAGCTTGATCTTACCAAGGCTCTTGAGACTGGCAACCGGCCCACCTCTCGCCGTCCACTCAATGTCTGTTAGCTGTACTCTTGTCACCTTCCCGCTGGGCGAGCTGAAATACGTCCATAATGGCCCGAGAACTCTTGCCCGACGTGCTGCCTCCTCTGCAGTCCAGCCATCCCAGTCCATGCGTGCATCTTGTTTTCCTAGGCGTGGGGCTTTGCACAGCTTGTAGCTAGCAGGTGGTTCCCAGCCCACACTTTGCTGTGGCGCCACGTGCACGCTGGAACGCAGCCCAAAGACAAGCATCTCGGCAGCTACAGGGGCGACTAAGCGGGTCAGATCATCAAGCGTGCAACTTTCAGAGACCGGTAGGCCAGGCATGGGGGTTTGCGCGAGTACAAGGCCCCGGTCGAAGCTGGTTTCATGGAGTGTCTGGAGCGAGACACCGATGTGGGAGCGGTTTTGGAGGAGAGTATGATGTAGAGGGGCAGCTCCACGAAAACTGCGGTTGTTAGTTGCAAGTAGCCAGACTGACATGCGAAGTGGGGGAATAACATACTCAGGGAGCATAGATGGGTGTAGGTTCAGGCCTCCGTACTTGGCCGCTCGGATTAAGCGCGGGGGTATCAGGAGCCCAAAGGACACGGCGACAATGAGATTATACTCAAAGGGCGGCTTTAATGTAGTTTGTTAGACCGAAAGAAAAGCTGCAAATCCAGTATTTTGCCCAACATACCGTCCATCCTGTGTTCGTATCACGTTCGTGTATAGGCAAAGCCAGCTTCTCAGCTAGTGTCTGCAAAGGAACTAATTCAGGTCAGCTAGCCAAGCGGTACACTACCAATAATACAACTATATTGTCCAATTACCTTCTCTCTTCAGTTTCAATCCTCTGCCGTACAGCTTCCCTGGCCTTACTACAACCTCAATTGCCTCAATCAGCTGGGGATTGGCCTTCTGCTCTTCTACCAGCGCCTCAAGCGAGGCGCAACTAAAGTTATCAGATCCATAAAAGAGAATACGCAGCGGATCCGACTGTTGCTTTGTCGCATAACGTCTGCTTTGTCGTGCAAGGCGGTGCTGTGAGCCAAGATAAGTGTATATTGGGCGTGGAATAGCGGGTAAAGCAGCGGCGCTCAAGCGGCCACTCGTTACTAGCATGCGAAATGCATTCATTTTGAAAAATAAGCTCCAAGCATGAAAACACTAGAAATTTAATGCTGGAAGATGTCAAGCTTTGGGTCGCCTGGCATCTATTGTGCAAAGCTTCTCTATTTTGGGGGACGGAGAACGCCGGCTAATATTCGGGTAATCATGATGTAGGGTATGTACCACGTACCACGTAGCACAAACACCCTACCAACATCCTTTACCTACTTCAAGATGGCTCCCCGTCTCATGCCATTCAAGAAAACTCGCAATTATTAAACAAACCCACTAATCTATTACCTCTTCTAAAATACAGCATTAAAAACATGATCTAACTCTATTTCCAACCGAAGATTCCGCCCACATCCGACGACCCTAAATACCACACCATCTCCCTTCACCCTCTCCATTAGTCTAGGCCTCACACTTGGTCTTATCACAAGTCGCTTTCCCTGCTTCCATGCGCTTCTCCCAGCGTTTACGTCGCCTCCCGCTATCAATGGCATCCCTCCACCCTTTGCCCCATTTAACGCACGCCAGCAGCCCTCCAGCGCCACAGATCAAAAACCCGACGTTGATAGTCGTATACCACCCAACGCCCAAGGCATCAATGGCCGGAAGAACTATTGCCGAGGCAACAGCCG
This sequence comes from Ceratocystis destructans, assembly GCA_038407095.1. Lineage (NCBI taxonomy): Eukaryota > Fungi > Ascomycota > Sordariomycetes > Microascales > Ceratocystidaceae > Ceratocystis > Ceratocystis destructans. The sequence continues at coordinate 81,416 of JAXASZ010000907.1, forward strand.
CAAATATATAGCGGAAGAGATAGTTTCCTGCGATGATCTCGGCGCTGCGTGCCTGGTTGACATCCAGGCAGTATGTATTGATAGAGGGGAAACAAAACAGCTGTGCCACCCCTTGCAGGTACAGCGTGATAAGTGCCAGCGGAATGCCACCAACGTTCTTCTCGACGGACCAGCCGTACACTATGATGCACGCAGGCATCGCAATGCCCATGAACGGGATAGCAGAGCGAAGCCTGTCTTCGGGGATGCGTTCGCCACCACGTTTTTCAATCCACTTGCGCACAGTGTAGTCTGCATATCTCCCGCCTATGAAGCTGCCAGTCAGGTATCCACAGCCAGGCGCTAGATAGAACAGCCCACCCATCATGGGACTATCAAGGTTAAAGCGGGGGTTGAGGACATATCGGATGGGCGTTAAAAGTGAGTACATGTTCCAGATCATTGACGCAGCAGCGATGCCGTTGAGAAATAGATTCGGGTAACGGTATAGCTCAATTACACGGATGGGGTTAATCATGGTCATCAGCGCGCGGGCTTTGCGCGAGGCCGGGTATCCAGCTAGATCATCAATCTTTTTGTGTAGAATGGTCTCAGGCATGAAGAAAATAGAGCCGGCTAGGGCAACAGCTGCAAGTGCAGACTGCAGCCAAAAGATGACACGCCACGAGGTGTAGGTCACAATGATGCCACCCATGAACGGGCCCAGAGCTGGTCCGATGAGGTTGCCCGATAAGAACCAGCCGAGAGCGGTGGCACGATTTGTAGGACGGTAGATGTCGCTAGTGTCAAGTTAGTCTAGGTATGCAACTCGAGAACGACAGGCCAATTACGTACCCAATGCAGGCTGATCCGACAATAATAAAGGCTGTGCCTCCAAAGGCTGTGGCAATGCGGAAGAAGAAGAAAGTGCCCAGGTTGGGAGCCAATGCCGTTCCTATAGAGCAAGCAAAGAACAGGGCAGCGCAAATAAGGACAATCTACACACCATGTCAGTCAGAAAGCTACACGCAAGTCGCCAGCTGGGCAACTATTGGGGACTTACAGGGCGGCGGCCATAAACAGTGTTTAGCGGGCCCCAGATCGCAGGACATATGCCCATGGACAACATGTACATGGCATTGCTTAGACTGATGATAGTCCCGGTGGTCTCAAACTCACTGGCAACCTCGGGCGAAGCGACAAGAACAGATGTGCTCGAGATAGGCGCTAGGAACGAGCAAAACGACAGCAAAGCTACGATAATGATCTTTTGTCTTGAAGTGAAGCGATCATAGGCGGAGTCTGGCACTTCTGCATTCGAAATAGCCTCCTCTAGCACAACAGCGACGGCATCTGGCCCGGCTACGGATGCATGGGTGGGATGATGACAGAGATTCTCAGATGCTATGCTATGCGTATCGGGCGTTTCTGTGTGGATCTTGGTGGTGTGAGCCTGTGGAGTCCACTTGGTTTCTTTGTGGAAACCTGACGGTGCGTTGCTGTCGGACTCGTGAACGGAGGAGTTTGAAGATTTTGGAATGCCGGAGAAGGATGAGCCAATAGGCTGGGGTGTGGGGGTATTAGGGGGAGCTGAGGCCGAAGGAGGCGGAGACGGCGCCGCGGACGGCTGCCCGTGTGCGTGTGGGGACTGATTAGTCGACATAACGTTGCTATCAACAGCGACAATAGCAGGTTCCCACAGAAAAGAGACCAAAATAGAGACGAATAATAGCACGATATACGTGGAAGGTTCCAAACAAAACCCAGCACAAAGACTGAAGGGCTAATGATATAATGGCAAGAAGCTACAAAAGGCAGCCTAGAAAGGAAGACGACAGGCGGGAAGAAAGAAATATGAAGAGCTGTTGCTTGTGGGGAAGCGGACTCGGGGAGCTCTTAATGGGGCTGAAAAGGGAAACTGCAAAGTATCACTGAGGAATAAAGATGCAACTACCAAAAGAAAAGAATTAGATTACAGTGGAGTGAAGAACAATGTGGAAAGAAAGTAGAAAGATGTAGTGGCGTGAAGAAAAAGAAAACGGCAGTTGCTTGAATGATAATGACTCCACGACTCGAGCTCCTTCCTCGGGCTCAGGGAGTCTGGGCCGGGCCGCTTATATATATATCTAGGAACATGACTTGGACTCACACCACTGGTGTTGGCTAGCGGTCCTGGCGTTTGACAATACGTAGAGTACATGGTACATAGGGAAATGGAAGTGGCTACATGATTACAATGGCGGCGATGGCTACACATGATTGTACTCTCGCACTGCATCCATGTCACGGGCGGCTGCTCTCGGCGATGGCAGACTTTATCGGCTATTCCCTTTTTTGTGATGGCAAGGCCACAAAAAGGTCAGGGTGCGCATCGGGGCCTGTGGAGCTTAGTGGTCAGTGAAATTGTGGGTTCAATAACACACATGCACCTTGTGCTTTGCTGGCACAGAGCAAAAGACACAGAATTGGCAATTTACGGTTATCCCATAGCTCATGGGGTGTGTTCAACGGTGGGTTGGATCTTGGATTGTGAAATGCGGAGTGTGACCTCCGAGAAGTAACCAGGTGAGAGTGGCCATTTCCCTTCGGCTCAGTTGCCGAGTCACACAGTGGTGAAGCTATGCGGTACTCGGGTGAGTTTAAGTGCCACCCGCTGTCGCACCGCGAGAAGGTTCCATGTTTGCGTGGTTGTGTGATTGTATGTGTCATGTACGCAACGTGCACTGTCAACATGTGTGGCAGTTTATTCAGCACACACCCCCGACCCCCATGACAGATAAAAAACAGTCTATTGATCCATCCTGAGGCTCAGGAGCCTTGGCAGCCAAAAGGTGCAAGGATGCCGACTAACAGACACCAAAAAATAGAGGCTCCAGAGGCTTGTCAATTTCGTGGCCTCGGCGCACAGCTCCGGCCTCGATCTAGGAAGAGGCCACCAGCGAAGGCCTCAAGCCGAATAGGGCTAGAGAGTGTAAAAAAAAAAAAAAAGAAGCAAAGACAACAAATCTTAAACAGGCCTCTCCGGAAGACCCACCCTGTCTGAAGCCGTTCGGTGGAGATGAGAGGAGACATAAGAAAATAGGAAGAGGAGGGGCGGACGAAAGCGGGATTGCTGTGGGAGGATGCTGAGCCGGTGTAAGTGATGGAGATAGGAGAGAAAAGAGAATAGAAATGGAGCGTTTGCTGATGCTACAAATGGAGCTTCTCCTAGAGCTATATTGAGTGAGATGTTCTAGCTCATCGCCATACGCAAAGACTGCTATGTGTGGATAAAATCGCGTTTTCTTTTTCTATTCTTGTTTTAGATCGGGCGGCTATGTGTTGGGCCCACTTCTTTCGCAGAGTACAGACTATCACTTTGCCTGTTACACAATACAGCATCACATACATTTTAAAAGACACGAATAGCTGTCTCGCTGGCTAAATGCACAGTCCAGAAGGTGTTTCTAACGGCAAAGGTTTCATGCCAAGAGCGCTCATTAGCTTTGATATGATATATGACCGTTAAATGGCAAAACTGAATGGAGTTCATCTTGACTAGCTTGGTGGCCAATATAATGCCGAAGAAGAAAAGAGAAAAAGAAAAAAAAAAAGAGAAAGAAAGAAAAACACTATGACATTGCACAACAATCCATTACAGTATCGGCATGCGTCTTCTTTCTGCAGAAATTTGAGATTTCCTTTTCCTTCCCAATTACCAAGGTTTGCGAGCACCAAGGCCTAAAAAGAAGATAAGTAGACAACAAGACAGAAAGCCCGGTCTTAAAACAGGCCATACTGTCGCCTCGCACCCCCTACACAGACGCTATGGCCAGGCCAGACAAATCCACTAACTGACCAAAGTCCTCGTGTTTTTCCAGCGGTAACAGCAGAAATATAGAAGCCTCCCAAGCATTCTACAACGTGCTAGCAGCTTTACTAACAATAAGCCCCGAAATTGCCCAGGTCACGGAGCTCGGAGTATGCCTCCGAAAGGGCTTCATTTCTTTGGTATAGACCTGGAATCTCAACCCCGTCCCTTTATTCCAGCCCTTTCCTGCGACCCCCATTCTAGCACGTCCATTTCATAGAGCGCAACTGAGGCCTGCATTTTACCCGTCGTTCATAGCTTGCTCATCTGAAATTGTAGTCTCCACGCCATGTTGAGGGCGTGTGAATTACAGCAGTACGATAGTACGGTCCGCCACACTGCCCACACTGTGTAGCGTACCAATCGTCATGCATCACAAATCATAGTTACACAGACATACACGTACGTATGTATACAGCACGGTTGTAAGATCGCTATTAGTTAAATTTACACATTTATCTATATTGCTTCAAGCGCTGCCATTAACTTGTGTGGCGCTATTGCTATCTGCTGCAACTCCGGCTTATTCAAAAGTGGCTCGTCATCGTCAATGCTGTCCGCCTGGCTTGGTCTCCGTGTAACCGCAGGTGAAAGTGCAGTAACTACAGCCGGCTCGTCATCGCCCGTGATACAATGTTGACCAAAATAGAATGAATCATCCCAGTACATAGCCCGCGGTCGCTGTGAATAGCAGGCCGACGGCACGCGACTGCTAAGCGGCGTCAGGTCGTCGGGAGCTTGCTCTGTAGACAGCTGCTCGGTGGAAGCCTGTGACGAGTAGTCAATGTTGTTGAAAGTCAAGCTAAAGGACTCAAACGCGTCTCGGCTAAAAGAAGGCATTGAGAAAGGAGGCGTGGAATCGAGGCGCCCAGGCTGGGGGGTGGCTTGCTGCCCTGCTATGCCTGCAGGCGGTGCCACGCGAAGGAAATCAGTTGGGGAGGGAGACTTTGCTAGAGAAAAGGAACGAGATCTTTCCACCGGGGGTTGTTTGAGGTCAACGTAGAAAGGTAATGTCGGGGACTGTTTCTTCGGCTGCTGCCGGCAGTATGAGTTATACTTGTATAAAGAAGTCGACAGGATGATTATGAGGCCGCATGAAAGTGCTGCAGCAAGAATATATTCGAGATTCAAAGCCATGGTATGGAGTGTCTATGGAGTGGCGTAGACTGGGTGCGTGGTCGTCTAGAGGACTGCATGCACCAAGCACGGAGAAGGACAACAAGAGCCAGATATATACTCGGACTCATGAGGCTTTCCTCTGTGCATCTTCCGCCTGCCATCTTTTAGCAAACCGATATGCACGGCCTGACAGCCTGTCCGTAACAGGCGCAATCTGCGCCATCGACCGCTTCAGCTGGTGTGAGCGCTGTAGCGAGAAGTAGAAAATGAAATGCCTGCTTCGCCTGTGCGCTGCTGGCCGTCAAGCATACATATAGATCAAAAGACAGGCTGATCCTCTACCAGGGCTGCGTCAGGGTCCTATGGAAATCCCACATCATTTTCCACAACGGGTGAAGAAGATTCTGAGTGTCGGCGGGGCGAAAGGAACCCAACGTTACAGCGCTCCGGGCAGATAACGCGCAGGTTAAAGTAAGAAGGAAAGGAGTCCACAGCGGGAAGGCTAAGACTAATAGGTCGAGTCCAGCCCCCAATCAGCCCTTTCCTCTTCTCCCTAGCTCATCTGAAGCCTGGCAAGTAAATGGCCCTTTGAGCCTGACTCGCTAATTTTGCCGATCGCTTTGCTATTTCTTCCCGTTCTCAGCTACAACTGCACAAAAGTCTAGATATGGTCATCCACCCACCAACCAAGAGAGGACAGGCCGTTGAAGAGAATTGCAGAGCAAGGAATTGGCCCTAGCACTACGACACCTCCCCTATCTTGTCTCCCCATCCATTTTTAACCATATCACATCGTCGTGCCTTGTTTTCCTACGCCGCAATAGTACGTGCTTATGATCGGCAGCTGGAGTCAAAAAGGTAGCAGGGTATACCCTTCCCCCTCCTCCCCCCTCCCACCCCCTGTCCTAAAGTGACGGCTCAGGAGAGGCAAAACAGCAAAGGGCAGTATGTCAAATCCTCTCGAAGCAGGCAAAGGAGCAAAAGGGCCTTGGCCAGCCACATGCAAGCCTCTCTTTGAACGGCCGCCACCATCCAATGTCGAGCGAGGCCGCGATATAGGAGCTGTAGTATTACCTAGGGTTTATAAGCTCGCAAGGGTTAGTATGATGTATGGTGTGTAACAATAGGGCGGTCAACTTATACAGACAACATATAACTTAGCCCCACTTTTAATGCCTCGACTACGTGATTAGAAACCTGGATGATCCGTACTGGGATAACGATAGGTCGATCTCAAGTGGTAAGAAATGCTTGGTTCTTCCTAGTAATGAAGCTTTTTTTACTGCCTCGTACAGGACCTCCTATTGTGCCAAACCCTGCCCCACTTAAAGACCCTAGAGATCCTGCTAGATTCTGATGACATGAGGCTATCTTTAATAGCAGCTCCTCTTATCTTAATACTTAGGGCTTCGGTTTCTTACCTACAACCGTTCTGCTTGCGTGTACTAGGCCTGCTGCTTCTCTTTCTATTTTCGAGCCCATCTTTCATAACCAGAACAGTCCTTCACATAATGGCGCCTCTTCAAATGAACATTGCTGGCGTGGCACTCGAAATCCTCTCGGAGCCACTTACGCCCACCGCCTTTGCGCCTTTTGGTGAAGTCTTGCAGAATCCGTTGCCAGCCCTCGTGCCAGGCACAAGAGCAGCCTCTGAGGCGTTTGCAGCATCACCTCCGCTGCCGTTTGAGGCTGTTCAGGCAAACCAGGGCTCGGCTATCAAGTACCAGCATATCTCGCGTCCGTTGAACTTGTATGCCCAGGCGCCCAGCAGGAAGCCGGCGGAGGCGGTAGTAAATATGTTTGTGTGCGCTGCACGGGAGCTGTCGCCAGTATCGCTATTCCCATCCTCTTCTTCTTTTGATTCTTCCTTAAGCTCCTTTTTCGCTGTCAAAATCCTCGAGCGTCACCCCTATACCACACAGACCTTTACCCCCCTTAGTTCGACCCACCCCAATGTTCCTGCGCGCTTCCTCATCGTTGTTGCGCCTTCTCTTCCCAGCGGCTCTCATCCGCTGGACGCCGACCTTCCGGTACCCCACACTCCTCCTCCAGGCCATTCATGGACACTCCCTGGCCGCGGGCTACCAGATCTCCGCAAACTCCGTGCGTTCATCGCAACGGATAGCCAGGCAGTAACTTATGGCGCGGGAACTTGGCATGCGCCAATGGTGGCCTTGGGCGAGCCGGGATCGGCGATTAGCTTCGTGGTCACGCAGTTTGCTAATGGTGTCAGTGAAGAGGATTGTCAGGAGGTTGAGTTCGAAACGGCCTCTAGAGAGGGCGTCTGTGTTGTAGTTGGTAGGGAGGAGGCAAGAGCAGGACTACTAGGAAAGCAGCCAAGGGCACGACTATGAGACGATACGATAATACGGGGTTTTTTGGATTTATAGATTGCTAGATAGATGACACGTACAATATGGGTTAATGATCATGAGCCTGGTTTCGTTAAAGCACTACACGAATTTTGAGCCTTTCGTCTTCCTTTCTCACCGCTTCTTCGTATTCTAGGCAGAGAGCTAGCATTCGCCTCCCCCCTCTCCCCCTCCCGTCACTCCTCGGCTGTCTCATCATCGAACCCGCCCAGCAGCCTTGAAATCTCCCTACTATCAAACATGGCCCGAGCCCGCTTCGACTCTATCATCAGCTTGCCTTGTGGCTCATTCATTTTTAGGCACTTCAAGAACCAGCATGAGCTCTCGTCCCCTGGCATATCTGTATCTCCATCGGGATCTAGATCTGCGGGATCCTTCTCCGTCTGATTCGATAGCACGACTGCTGAGTCGGCTAGATTGAGCTGGCAATTGTGGAAGCGCTGTTCAACTACGTCAACCTCGATGGTAAAGCGAGTGACCATGTGGTAGACCCAAACGTTCTTAGTCTGGCCTGGCCGGTTGCACCGCCCAATGGCCTGTCGCATGTACATATCCTAGCTGTACTTGTCGGTCATTAATGGTGCGGCAAATATGATGTGATTGGCAATTGTTAGATTACTACCAGCCGACTCAGTCGACATCAAGCTTTGCAAAAGCACAGAGAAGCGACCGGCCTGGAATGCTACCAGCTGGTCTGGCCCGTCTTGCCCATCGGTGCGGCCATAGGGTATTTTGGCCGCAGTCAGAGCTGCGGCAATGTCGTCTTTGAGATAGTCGAACTGTGCAAAGATGAGCACCGAGTCACCACGCTGCACAATCTCGCTTGCTAGTGTCACGACTTTAGTCACCTTGCTGCTTGTCTCCATGGCACTGGCTTCACTATCCGCGTAGCAGTCTAATGGAAGCAGGTTCTTGGTGTCAATTAGCGAGCCACGACTGGCGCAGCGACATGTTGACACGCGGCAATGATAATCCTCGTCAACGCGGAAACCTGATGCGCAGTGCTTGCAGTAGGCGTGGCCGCATGTTACAAGACAGAAAACCTCGTCGCGGTGCTTCGCCTCGGATGGCAACTGGCGCTCACACACGTCGCATTTGAGCGGACTACCGTGTGTTAAGTTGATGCATAGCCGCAGTAGACGGTATCGCTGGAAGGCTGGCACAAAGTGGTTCTTGATACCACGCTCCAGACTCTGAACTGTCAAGATAAAATCATCCAGTCCAGCGTCGATCGATGCGCCACGGGTGGTCTTGGTCTGGCCGTAGTGTGGGTGGAAGTGTGGTAGCATGCCCTGAAACTCAAAGTCGGCCTCGCGTGCCTCTCCAGCCGCAAACCGTGCTAGCTTAGCCTCCAGTTGGGCCTTTGTATCATGCTGTGTACACTTGAGCCCTGTGGTCCGGCAATAATGGAACTGTCGGATATTAGGGCCTGTAAAGCCACAGTCAATCTCGGTTTGGTCCATTAACTCGAAAAGGTCCTGGCGGTTGCGTACGTTCTCAAGCAGTAGCAATGTGCTTTCATGCGAGAATGAATCTAGCTGAGTCCTGATAAAGTCGGCAATCTCGGACTGAACTTGGCGCGCCGCCTCTGGCGTCGCTGCGCTTTCCGGGTCCTTCATGGCCCAGAGGGCAGCGCCAATAATGGCTGCACGCTCACTACTAGTTGTATCCATGTGATTTAGCGCCTCATCAACCCGCGGATACCAGTCAAAGACAGAGAATGCAGCAGGGCCACCTTCATGGGCCGCCCATTTGCATCCTGCAAAGACTGGCTTTTCGTCCATCAAGCGTGCCAAAATCTCGGGCTGTGGCTCTTTATTGCCAAACACCATCTGACGTAGTAGGATTTGGATCTCAGACAAGGACTCTGAGCGGAACAGGGAATGCACGACCGAATCACGTAGCTTGATGGCGCTGCTTTGTTTGGCTTTGCGAGGGTCTGTGGCTGATGCCGTCTTCATATTGAATGTAGGGTCCCTTTCAAGCCGCTCAGACAGGTACATCATGCGGTCCCATTGTGACTTGAGAAGTTTGCATAGAAGTTTGACCTGCATCAGTTGTTTGTTGTAGAGCTGGTGAAGTAGACTCTGTACATTGTAGCGGTCTTGGCCCTGACCCTGGTCCTCGTTGGTACCTACCTCAAGCTTGACAGCGGGTGTGTGCATAGCCTGCATCAGGTTTGTTGCCCGGCCGGATGCATATGCCATGAGTGCCTCGGCAGCCACAGTCAAATACTTCTTGGTTGATAATGGCACTGGACGGCCTTGACGGTCGACTCGCGGAGCAGATATGCCACTAATCATCTCGCGTATATCCCCCTGGGCATCATCAAATACCCACTTGGCGTCAAACAGCGTCTGCTGTGCTACATGATACAACAACGAGCTGACCGAATTCATGGTCACTGGAACAACCAGCTCAACTAGACTATACTTGCCCTGCACAGCGAAATTGCGGCGGATAAAGCTGTGGATGAAGCGACGTGCTTGCTCATCACGTTCCGCAACAAAGGCACTGGACTTGAGTTGTCGGTATGACCGAAATCGTTCGGCCTGAGACATGTCTTTGGTAGATGGGCCTTGAGTGATCTTGGGCATGTGTGGAGGGATGGCAGGCTCTTCACGGGCAACATGCACGTTTAGAAGCCCAGCCATGTCGCAGATTTGGCCTAGATGCGCAAGCGGTGGTGTGCCCGAGAGGATCCACTTGGCCGTAGCTAGGGCATGTCTGAAAAACAAGGCAATATGCTCTTCATTGTACGAGAACTCGTCGTACACTATGCTAGAGAACGAGTAGAGCTCTAGCAGACTGCCATCTCTCCATAACTTACTTGGCTTCTCAATGGACAGTCGCCATGACTGATCAAGTTTTGTCACATTGTCAGAACCCTGCTTTTTGTTGGCGGTGGTGCTTTTCCGCGAACTATGCGGGACCTGGGTCCTTTGTGCCTGACGTACTGCAGACAATGTGTGTTGAAGGTGTTGTTTGGTGAGACTGTCTATAGAAGTGTGGTCTCGTTCGGAGCTTTTTTTGTTCTTATGCTTGCCTTGGCTTTTGTCCTGCCCGCCAGGCCGAATCCACGAAATCACAGAAGCGTACCAGTTTGAGAGCTTACGTCCACTCTCCTTCTCATTGATGCGGAGCTGGCCACCTACAACTGCTAATGTGTCTAGACGAGCTTGGCTTAGTTGAATAGCACGAAACGAGGCTACGATAATGTCAGCTTTCTGAAGCTCGGCCCGGTTCAGCTGCATAGTATCGCGTTTGGAGCCAATAACCACCACCTTCCATGGCTGCGTGGAGTTTTGCAGAAAGGAGTCAATTTCACTGCACCATTGCTTGATAAGATGATGCGGCACAATGATCAGGCTAGCCTTGAGATGTATGACGCCGTTGGGGATCAGCTCACTTCGGTCTCGCAGGGATTGACTAATGTGTTTGCGGGTGTAGTCCAGCATTGCTAGAGCCACTACTGTCTTGCCGTAGCCAACCTCATGTGCTAGGACTCCACCGCGAACGTAGTTGTCACGGCCAACCTCACCAACAAGCCGCATGTTCAGGCCGGGAACCATGTACTCCTCAATCTCACATTCACGGAAGGGCTTCACATTATTGTGGCGTGCTCCTAGCATCCAGCCTAGCGATATCATCTGGTCCGCCCGAAGAAATTTCCTGTTGTAGACGAAGCTCGGTGGCTGTGCCGTGGAGGTGACATCAACATCGCTTGTCTCGGCCGTGGTTGGCCAGACCTCTTCAATGAACGGCGCACGACCCCATAGGTCATCTTCCCTATACCACGTCTCGATATCTGCACGGATATGTACTTCTCCTTTTCCACCATGCAGTTGTTGTAGCAATGCATATTTCGGCTGCGGCAAATATCCGCCGGCTCGATGCACAAGCGTTTCTATATTCAAGTTGACGCGCACTTCGATGTGGCTCTTTTGTTGATCGTCATCCCCTAGCGTGTCCGGCATTATTCGCATCTGAATCTGGAGAGGACATGGACGTGCACGAATGCAGTCCTCAAAGTGGCGACATTCCTCCTGATCTGATATTAGATCAACAACCTTTCCGTCTGGATTAACGACACCGTGCACGTGGGGTATCGGCGGTGCACACACAGGACACAGCTCCAAAGCTGCCCGAGTCATGCCAATCCCCCCAGCGCCGTTTTCTAAGCAATTAGCCAGGCTTTCCTCTGTGATGGCCTTGAAGTTGTGGTATATCAGTTGCATAGCATCAGTATGCAGTCGTTGGGGGAGCGTTAGCCAGCCATCTTGATCAACTACGATCCTGAGTGCCAGGCTCCCTGGTCGCATCAGCATAGGGAAGAGATGGTTGGGCCAGTGCAGCTTATCTACCGCAACTCTAACAGTTACAAAGGGCGTTGGCTGGCAACTAAGCATGTCGTTGTGTGTGCCGTGGGCTGTGGTTACGACTGGTTGAAAGACCTTTGAGTGGATCAGCACACCACCAGAGGGGGAAGCCCTGTCAGAGTAGCGGCGGCCAGGCTGGCGACAAAGACTGAGCGCTGCCTTTTTGGGGTCTGGTTTGGGGTTGGGAACGCCGGCCCACCAGCCCTTTATGAATATATCCACCTTGGCTGAATCAAATCCATCGTTGAGCGGCATGGCATCTGCAGCTGGAAAGCTGTTGAGGGTAGCCAAAACATCACGGACCTCGAATGTGTGCAAGCGACGGTTTGTCCACGCAACTACCCATCGGTCATCCTCAGGAGCTGAGACCAGCCCAGGATCTTCAAAGATAAACACCGAAGCTGTATCTTCCGAATGCTTGGCCATAATGCGGCCACGAGACACCCCACACTCATCAGAATACGAATACTCCCCCTGAACTAGACGAACAAAGCGTGCCCAGAAGGGATGGAATCTAATCACGGCCTTCCACTTGCTACTGTTGAACCACTGGGCCTCCTTAAATGCTAGCTTGTAGTGGCCATCTCGCAAGCCGGTTATAGAAAGTGTCGCCTTTATCTCATCTTTGAGCCAAAATCTCCAGTTATGTGGCTCTGGAACACCCTGTACACCCTGTTGACACCAGTGGTCGACCTCAGCCATTAGGAAAGGTCGGCTCCAGTCATGTAGGTGGTCGTACTCACGGGCAATCCATGAGCTGGCCTTGACAAAGACTAGCCAACGGATAGTCTTGCCCTCAATAACTACATGAAGGTAGACATCGACAGACTGGTAAAAGATAGTTAGGACTTGTCCAACATGTACCTTTTCAAATATGAGCCGCACTTTGCTGCGGCAGAGAGCCATGACCCGCTCCAGATCTGGATCCCAGCTGATGCCTTCTATTGCCATGTCTTCAAGTGATGGGATGACCAGATGTGGCTCTGTAACTGCACTGAGGTTACCTGGAAGGGAATCCCCATCGCACAAGATAAAGGCATGATTGGCTAGTCTTCGAACAAGCTCAACAGCCACATGCTTCTCACGTATTTCAAACTTCATCGTCGATTTAGGGAACATGTGGTGGCGTGGGTTTCCCGCGCAGCTTTTGCAGCGGATCTCGCGGCACGTGGCACACTGCAACAAATTAGAACTACGTCTACGCACGCTGGCACTCTCGCAGGGACAGTAGCTTCGACAATCCTCAAAGAGAGTCATCAGATGATCTAGACTCATCGAGTCTAGCTGGTCGGGCCGCCGCTGCGTAGTCGTAGCCAGATCAGTAACGTTGCCGTCCGGGAAGATCACAGGGGTCCTCTCATTCCGGGTTTCATCTAGAAGAGTGTTTACATAATGACGAGCGGGCCGGGAAAAGCATTTCTGCCATAAACCCTCGATAGCTATAATAGCCGACAACAAAGTAGCACCGACAACGGTGGTAGTCATGGCGTTTCCTGCGAGGTCTTGCAACTGCATTTGTGTTTCGATTGATGGCACAATACGGTCGATGTCGATGCCTTGTAGGCCCAGTGCTTCTATTCCGAGAAGTGGGCGTCCCTGGTTTGTTACAAATGGATTTCCCTTGGGCGTCAAGCACGGCGTCCATCCAAGTTGGCCAGGGGCACGGTCAACATTTTGTGAAATGTCGTAAATAAGAAGCTTGTGGTTCATGTCGTAGTGTTTCCGAAGGCCGCGCTCGTATGTGATGTCCAGCAGGTCTTTTTCTCGCTCACCCAGCTCCACGATTGACTCCTGGAAGCTATCTTCTCTCGGCATGCAATGACTACGGTGGTCCATCATTGTGTAGCGGCTTCCTGGCGGAAGCCCTTCTTGTGCGCGAGCCTCTGCATGACGTAATTGGCACATCCGAGCATCATTTATGCGTAACGACTTGACAGTCTTCTTGAGCGCAGTGCGATATTGAAGCAGGCGGTCGTCGCCTGGCTGTAGGATCAGATTAGCTAGGGGTGTGGGATCGGCTATCTGAAGCTCCGTCATTGCAGTATCCTAGTCTGCAACAACACGTTGGCTGTCCTCGCCGAATTCACGGTAGTCAACGGCCACTAGATAGCCTCGCATGCGTATGTGCGGCATGCCATAGTCCTTGGAGCTGCATTTGCGATATCTAGCCACATAACCAACCTTGGCAAACCAGAAATTTGAAATTTGATCCCACGGCGCGTTTATCACATTCTCCATGATCACAACGCATGGGCGGTATTTGCTAATATATAGCAAGCCTGAGAGAAAGGTGCGCGAGGACTCGCCATCGACGCAGTCAAGAATACCTTCTAGGAAGTCCTGCACTTCAGGCTCGTCCTCAGTATAGTCAGCTTTGGTAATATCGACCAATGCGCCCTTGCCTAGGGCCTTCTTGCTGTTGTTCAAGCTCGAAAAATCAACGCATGACGATCCAAATACAAGGATGTCGACATCATGGTCGACCTCTTCTAAAAAGCCTTCAGCGTTCATCCTATTACGCGACCCAAGTTAATATTCCCTTCATACCATGGCATTTGTAGCACACACAACACTCACGCCTTGTCATATTTAGCCATTTCCTGAACATCTCTGAACACGGGTCCATGGGGTTTGACATTGCGACGGATGAAGGCCTGTTTGAAGGTCTCGATCTCAGCGCTGAAAATATGTTCAAACGAAACTACATTGCCATAGCCTAGCGCCGCAGCAGCTTCCTGCAGTTCTCGCAATGCAAAAACTGGCGCATCGGTGCCGGAGCATAGTGTTGCCACACGCACATGCACGCCGCCGCCCTCGGCAACTTGGCTGAGACCTAGGTCCAATGCACCCTGCATAAGCACACCAAATATATCGTGCACGCTCTGGAGCGTGCGTGCTGGCGGGGGGTCAAACTCTGCCGAAGGCAGCTGAGAGGCACACGCTGCAGGGTTTGGGCGAGGGCTCTCAAGGAGACTGTTGTTGGTAAGCGTCTGGGAGCTTCCGGTAGTGCTGGTAGGCGAGCGCGGCGGTGTGTCGAGGGTCTCTCCAATGGTATAATGAATGGCATGATCGATGGGAGTATCGACATCACTGCTGGTGTTGGCCTCTTTCCCCAGAGGTAGATCTACGTCCATAGCCATATTAGATTCAGCCACAGACGCCGAGGCGAGGGCGGGAATGGACATTATGGTGTACTCATAGCACGAATGTCAGCAGGGATATATCAAAAGTGCCAGCACCCCACTGGCTCCCTCCATATGATGGAAAACGCACAAGAGGAGCTACTTACCGACGGGACCAGGCAATATCAGCCGAACAAGGAGAATCTCAGATCACAAGAAATACTGACGTGTTTCCGCAATATGAGGGTTTCTGGCTTTGTTGTTCTACCTTGTATTGATTTGTAATTTGTGCGCAGAATGGCCGCAGGCAAAAGCTTTCACATCTTTCCAGCCCGGAGATGGTCTTGAGAAAACTCTGCTCATCTTCATTCTGGAGGCCTTTATCTTGTGACTCTCCCGTCACCCACTAAATTGGTCAGATCCACGTTTTCATTCTTATGAGTGCCAGGCAACCAGAACATACTATACTATGTGAAAGACAAAAAGTCTAGCCAGTAAACTTGTCCCATTAAGCTTCTGCCGTTGATGCCAGACCCACATATTCTAACCCCACATAATTGTGACGATCATGGGCTTGGTGGTTTGGTACATGATCATACATTTTTTATTAGCGCTCCTACACCATATCACGATCGTTCTGATTATCTTTAAAAAAGGAAGCTTCTTCTTGTCTTGGTAATCTCGCTTAGGCACAAGCTCTGCTCGGCTTCGTTTCAATGATAGATAGATGCTGTACGTAGGTAGTGTAGCTTGAGCTCAGCTGGAGTCTCGCTACTCATGACATGCCAGAAATATATAAAATACAAGGCAAGAAAACAAAGAACAAGAAAACAAGGAGATGTGAAGAAAAAACCAAAAGACACAAGCCCTCTTTATGAGGATCGCAGTATGTCAATTAAACAAAAAGTCAAAACGCCCCATTAAATCCCAGCACATATTTCTTTCACTCATCAACTCCCCCCTAAGCCATGGAGATAGCCATCCTTTAGCATCCACAGCTAGCTATTGTACCTTTTTTCAGGGCTAAATGCTTAGTTGCTAGGGCCGAAGATGGTCTCCATGAGGATACCGGTGATACGGTAAGGGTCGGCGTTGGAAGCGGGACGGCGGTCCTCGAAGTAGCCGAAGCCCTTGGCACCGCACTCACGGGGGATACGGATGGAGCAGCCACGGTTAGCAACACCCCAGGTGAACTTGTCAATAGAGCCAGTCTCGTGACTGCCAGTCAGGCGGGCCTCGTTGCCCTCACCGTACACAGCAATGTGCTCAACGTGGCGGCCCTCGAGCTTCTTGATAGCCTCCTCAATAAACTTCATACCGCCCTCCTTGCGCATGGGCTCGGTGGAGAAGTTGGTGTGCAGACCAGCACCGTTCCAGTCGCCAGGGATGGGCTTGGGGTGGAAGGATACCTTGGCACCGAATTCCTCGGCGATGCGGCACAGGAGGAAGCGAGATACCCAGAGATGGTCACCCACTGTGGATTGATGAGCGCAGTTAGCATGAGTGCACAAGAGAAGAAGATAGAAAGGGATGGACAAGAAACCTACTCTCAATCCCCTCGCAAGGACCAACCTGGTACTCCCACTGAGCAGGCATGACCTCAGCGTTGGTACCAGAAATCTTGATGTTGGCGTACAGGCAAGCCTTGTAGTGGGCATCCACGACATCACGCTGCACAACCTTGCCAGTACCGACACCGCAGTAGTAAGGACCCTGGGGGGCAGGGTAGCCGTTGGTGGGCCAGCCGTAGGGGCGGTCGCTCATGTCCAGAAGAGTGTACTCCTGCTCCAGACCGAACCAAGGCTTAGTCTCGGCATGGGTCTCCATCAGCTTGGCGCACTCGTGGCGGTAGTTGAACTTGTTGGGGGTGCCATCAGCGTTCCAGCACTCGGCCATGACCAGGATGTTGGGAAGGCCGCGGAACGGGTCAGGGAAGACAGCGACAGGCTTCAGGTAAACGTCGGAGTCCTCGCCAGGGGCCTGGCCAGTGGAGGAACCGTCGAAGTTCCAAACGGGCAGGTCAGTGGGCTTGTAGCCCTCAGCCTTTTCGTCAAGAGTCTATTTGGGGGGTCATATGGGTTAGCAGTCTGTAGCAGGTATAGCCGAACTTGTTAGGGTTGGTTGGAGTCGGTTGGCTAGTTAGTTGCTTCGGATATGCCCTCCGAGCTAATGACCAATCGTAATTCAAGGCGGCAAATTCCAGCGGAGATCAGGGAAAAAAATGAAGAAATTCGCCGAAGAACAACCGGAAGTGCCTTGTCTTCGAAGGGAAGCAAGCAAAGACAACAGACAGGCGGGGACACGAAGAAGCCGGAGTATTCTACTTGCGTGTTGCGTCATATAATCTTGCTTCTCCTCCCCCCGCCATTCCCCCCCACACACAACATAAACCTCCAATGCGGCTCTGATTTTCCCAGAAAAAAAAAGGGAATAAAATATACCAAGATTGAGGGGCGGGGCGCTGAGGGTTTGTGTGCGTGGGCCAAGCGGCTCAATCAGAGTCCACGGGGAATCAGGAGGATGAGGATGGGGGGAGGGCTGCACCACGATGGGCCGCCCCAAAACAACAACCGTAATGCCAAGCCAACGGAAATGTGTGGGCTGATGGGGGAAAGATAAGGGATTGGGCCATTGAACCAGCTAGCCAACCAAACAAAACATGACATAAACATAAGAATAATATACTTACTCTGGACTTAGAGCGGGTCGAGCCCTCGGAGTCAATCCAGATGTACTCGGCCATAATCTTGCCATTCTGCTCAAGCTTGAGGTACTTGGCAAGCTGTAAAAAGAGAAATGTTGCGTTAGTTATCAGGAGATCGACGGAAGCAGAGCGGCGGGTAACGGTAAGGGACATACAGTCTCGGTTCTGGAAACAAAGGTAGCCTATCAGCTAGTTAGCAATTAGATTCTTCATAACACATGATCAACAAAGAGCATGTTGCAATGGTTAGCCACCAAGCCAGCTTAAGCAATAGTGCCTCCTGTAGAGATAGAATGGCTGCTTGCTGTTTGGCTGTGGTGTTCTCCATCTTCTTCAAGTCATTGTTGAGGCTCTACTCTTTCTCTTTCTCTTTCTCTTTCATAGCTGACCAAAGCCAGCTAGGGCCAAAGAGGGGAAGAAAGAATTCGACAAATGACTGGACCATCATTAAGTAATAGAGACGGGTAAATCTGCATGAACTTACCATTGTGAAAGTGGTGGTCGAGAAACGACTAAGGGAAAGTAAAAATATATAAATAAAGCAAAAAAATATATATGCTACCACAAAGGGTTGTAAATGAACAACACTTGCACCTGAGGAGGGGATAGAGTGAAAGAAAAAGGTATAATAAGGATACAACAAAGAAAAAAGAAAAAGGAAGAGATGCAGAAAGAGCTATGGAGGGGACTGCCGTTGGTTTATATGTCTCTCTGTCCTCTGGGGGAGTGTAGGAGGGGGGGGGTCCCGTTGTACATAGCTTGTATCGGATCGTATCCTCAGCGTTCTAGGGGAGGGGGGGGGCGTTAATGGTCTTGTTTAGTGAGGGGCCCTATTCAGTAAAAGAGCTAGGCCAGTGATAGGATAGTGATAGGACAACGATAGGATAGCCGCAGAGATAGTGAGGGCTCCGCTGCCGGGGCCTCTGTTTTCTCCTTCCTATCGTAAGATTAGCCTGGACACCTCAGAGGGTAAGTACCTCGCAAGGGAGCCAGGCAAAGGGACGCTCCGCACTTGCCCTGTAATAAATGAAAACCGAAAAGAGCCGTAGTAGCCTACGCCGCTACTACTATAGAGACAGAAAAAACTTTGTCCTATGCAACGCAGCG
Organism: Ceratocystis destructans; assembly: GCA_038407095.1. Taxonomy (NCBI): domain Eukaryota; kingdom Fungi; phylum Ascomycota; class Sordariomycetes; order Microascales; family Ceratocystidaceae; genus Ceratocystis; species Ceratocystis destructans. Next base: position 100,048 of record JAXASZ010000907.1, read on the forward strand.
AAACTTACATGGGAGAAGATGAGGGGAGGGGGCTGCGATAAGCGACCAGAAACCAGAAAGGGAAGACGAAGGAAGGGTGCCTTGTTACTGCGGCGGGCAGCGGACAGTTAGGGAGTAAGGGAAACACAAGACAGGAAAGAAGAAAAAGCAAGACAGTGTGGACAAAAGGCGACTCTGTACCGGAAAGTATCAGAACCTTGCGTGGAGTCAGGAACCAGTCTAGGTCAACGCATGTGCCAAAGTACCTATACAAGAGGCTGACCGTCGTCGTAAGATAAATGGCGCTAGCATTTTATCAACGTACATCTTTTTTTTTTTCTTCCTGCTCTCTTTATTCCACCTGCGTCCTCTTCCTGCTTCTAGCATGTGCTGTTCTCTATCCCAACAACAACGGCAACATTGAAGAAAAACAAGGCTCGCCGAAGCATTAATGTCTCAGTAGTAAGTAAATACTGTTAATTAATACTTCTGCAGGGCGAGAAGGAGTCAAACAAGATGCAAATGCAAGGTGCTTTGTTATTTTTTGTCCAGGGACCATGGCAAGAATAAAAAGAAAATTTAAAAAAAAAGAAACCACGATACTGGCCACTTGTATTTACTGACGTTACCTGGTTACCTAGTGCTACAACTACAATCCCTAGAGGTCTAGAAGAGCCACCATGATGGCGGAAGGGGGGCAGGGGCGCTACTCCAGCGTCCTACGGCCTGTAACCGGCGAAGCAGAGTGGGGAAGAGCGAAAGGCTAAACCCCCATCCTCCGTAGTCTGTACTCTGTATCTCTTCACTCGATCCATCATCGCCTTGATTTTGCCTCTTCTTCGGCTCGCGCGAAAATTTGGTATTTCCATGCCGTCATCTCAGCAACATATCCGGGCCTGACGATGGGCTGGCAAAAGTAGCTGGCAAGTTCTCACGGCCAGATCAGGCTAACGCACCCAGCTGCTCAAGCCGAGGTGAGAGAAAATAGACCAAGAGGGCATGGAAATGCAAGTAGTAGTCAGTCGTGCAGCCATGCAACACTCTGGGCTAGGCGCTACAAGTGAGCACCAGAGAGCACTGAAACTAAGCACTGCCCACTAGCTGGCTCGGCACTTCCCTGCTATTCTTCTTGTCCTCCTTCTTCTTCTTTTCTGACATTCCGTCGTTCACTGCTTATTTTATCAATATAGGCGGCGGCGACGGCGGCGATCTTAAAACAGAGAGCGCTAAGTCTTTATTCTATTATGCTCTGCACTACATGCTAATGCGGCCTTCGGCCTGGGCTTGCACTTGGACTCGGGGCCTTGTTTACTTGCTTGTGTACATTGTATTTTACTTGTACCTGTACCTGTACCTGTACCTGTGCCTGTACCTGTGCCTGTGCTTGTAACTGTACCTTGCCCCTCCGGCTGCAACTTGACCGCCAACTCGTGAAGAGCTTCCATGCTACCACTACGATCACCTACGAATTTTGCCTCTGATTCTCACTCTTCTCAAGGTCTTTTTCTTTTTTTTCCGCTTTTGTTGCCTTGAAATTCCGGCTGGTTCTTCTCTCTTTTTGACGAGCATCCCATCCTTTATTGAATGTTGTCAGTGCCTCATGCGCTATACGCATGTATGTAACCCTAACAAGAGGGGTAAAAATAACGAAAGCCCCGCCAGTCTTCTCTTTTTTTCTCGCTGTGTTCTTGGCCCCAGCTTGAAGGAAAGGCATGAGCTTTGTAGAATGAAGTGAAAAACTCCATCTTGCTGCAGATATTTCATGCATTTGTCGAGACATTGGACACGAAAGAAATCAAGGCTCCCTTTTCCCCACTGAGGCTGTTTTGGTTAATACCTCGAATATTAGTACGATGAGCTATTTCGACAGCGGGACACTGTCAAACAAGTACATCTGTTAACCCTAAGAGTGATCTATCGTGAAACTCATCTGCAAGAATGAAAGGTCCAAGCTACCAATGGTTGCAAAATTGCAGAATACAACCATGGCTCAATTTGACAATATTTGCACAGTCAACCAAAATTTCAAGCAAGTAACATTGGCTCAGAAATCCAGAGGCCCGGAAGATCCCATCCCCTGCGTGGTTTGAGATCTGGATGCGCGGGGTGCAGTGGAAAAGTGGAAGGCTCAGCGGACAGTACAAATGTAGATATGGCCAGCCAACTAGCCAAGGCAGCACAATAAACAGCCGCACAGCCATGAATTGAAGCGGGCGGCCGATGCAGGCGAGGGCTGTCGTTGCAATGTTTGCTGTGGGTTAATGTAGGCAAAGTGGGCATGGGGGCTTGTATGGGCTGACAGTGGGAATGGGGCGATGGCGACTTGGGGGGGGGGGGGGGGGGGT